>PVIC010003800.1:0-66580 GCA_004025085.1 Thryonomys swinderianus | reverse complement strand
TTAAAAAAATTTTAAAAATCACTGTAGTACCTGAATGTGACTCAAGTAGAAAATGATACCTTTGCAAACAGTGAGTCCAGGTAAAAATAATTAAAACAGGAAATAATCAGAGTATAAATTAGTATTTTCTTCTTGTGAAATTTAAAATAGTTTTCAAAGTAGTTTCTTAAAGATACTGTATTTGTCCCTCTTATTCCTCTTGCTTCAAAGGATAAATAGGACATAGATATATAAAAACCATATCATTTCTCTGGTATGAGAAACTGAAGGTAATAAATGAGTTCCAATATATATGATAGGTATTGTGAAATAGGAAGAAAATATTCAAAAGGAAAAGGGAAAAGGAGGAGTAGGGATAGGTAAAGAAGGAAAAGAAAAAATACGATGGTTAAAAACCGTAAACAAAGCTTATGTACATAAGGGGATGGGGGTTGTAAGGAGGGCAGGGGAAAGGGGGAAAATGAGAGTCGAGTTGTGTCATGTACTGGTGTAAACTCTCAGTGTTGAATGTGATCATAATGTGTATATTAAATGTACCAATAGTGCTCACTTCGGCAGCACATATACTAAATGTACCAATAGATTCAATTTTTAAAGATATAATACTCTGCTATATCTATAAAAAGCAAGAGAAATACATTTTAGTTTGCTATATGCCAACTGCCTATATCAAATCTCTTTTTAGAAGCTTCTGGAAATCCCAAAGCTACTCTTAGGCTTTCTTATTAATAAATTGAATGGAAAATTCTGCAAATGTAGTAGAAGCTTCAACAAGTAAAAGAGGTAACTTTCTAGTGATATTAGATGACCTTACTCTACCAGTTTTTCACGGGTTTTTTTTCATTCGTTATTCCCAGAGATTCACAGTTTATACCCCTTTTTGCCTCCTTGTCTGCTACAGAAACATGTGCTATTTCTACAGCCACTGTGGTGGTCATAATTAGAAGAGGGGGCTGAGCTAGTGACATCCAGTGGGCTGAAATCAGGTGTGTTGCTGACAATGCCCTGAACAGCCTCTCTTCCTCCCAGGGTGGAAAATACATCCTGTCTAAACTGTCAGCAATGCTCAACTCTAGAAACCCTCTACCGCGCTAAACTCTACAGAGTGGGTGTAGATAAAGGAATCTGAAGCATTTGCCAAACCTACCTCATGATGTCAACTGCTTATGTGAGTCTTTCAGTGAAACTAAACTACTCCTCAAGTATGATTTCCAGATTAGTCCCCTTCAGTTACGAACTAAGCCCCTCTATAGAGCAGAGCAGATTATTTTGCATGCACAGATATATGATGTGGTCTAAGCTGTTATGCTGTAAGGTAAATTATAATCAGTACAGTATGTGCCTCTTTCTTTTCTGTCAGTGGTTAATAATGAGTCTGCAAAAGGGGAGTGGTACCTATATTGCAGTATTTAAAATGTTCACTTTACAATGATCTAATTCCTAAACACAGAGTGAATTTATTTTGCCACCATTCTGTGTCCTGTATATTTCATCTCAAGAAAGTAAAAACTTATCTTCTTATTTAAATGGTTTCTGGTTTACTATTATAATAAATATTAAATGAATATCTTTGTACATAATTTTTATATGTAAAATCTTTTCCTTAGCCTACATAGGGAGAGGAAGTCTGTAAACCATTTTAAGATTCTCAGTAAAAAAAAAAAAAATGCAAAAGTGCCAAATTGATTTGTCAGGAGAGTTAGTATCAATTTATATTTAAACAGCAAACTATTTGCTTAGGTACCAGAATAGTTTACAAGATAAAGTGTACTCACTAAAAATATTTTTAGTAAAAATAAAAATAAATAAAAAATATGTTTACTAAAAACACTCGACGGAGTAACTTAAAATTTAGAAACTAACTCACACGGTACAATTTAACTAACAACTGCAGGGGTGTTTGGGAAAAAGAAATTTCTATTTACTCTTGGAATACATTTCAAATTGTAACTATTTTATCCCACTGTTCCACAAGAAGCTACTGAACATATGGATCGGGCGAATTGGACGACTGTGACCGAATTTTACTTCTCTGACTTCCCTCAGTTCGAGAGAGGAAGCCTCCTACTCTTCATTCCTCTGTTCTTTATCTACATATTCATCATTATTGGAAATTTCTTGATCTTCTTTGCCGTCCGCTTGGACACTCGCCTCCACAATCCCATGTACAATTTCATCGGCACCTTCTCTTTCCTGGAGATCTGGTACACGACGGTGACCATCCCCAAAATGCTCTCCAACCTGGTCAGCGAACAGAAGAGCATCACTTTCCTTGGCTGCCTCCTGCAGATGTATTTCTTCCACTCGCTTGGAGTCACGGAAGCCGCGATCCTCACAGTGATGGCCATCGATCGATACGTTGCCATCTGCAATCCTCTTCGCTACACGATCATCATGACTCCTCGACTCTGCATCCAGCTGTCCGCTGCTTCTTGCGTTTCCGGCTTCCTTATGTTACTGCCAGAGATCGTGTGGATTTCCACTCTTCCCTTCTGTGGCCCCAACCAAATCCATCAGCTCTTCTGTGACTTGGATCCCGTACTGCGCTTGGCCTGCACAGACACGTCCGTGATTGTGGTCGAAGACGTGATCCACGCCGCGTTCATCCTGACCTCGGTTGCTGTCATCAGCCTGTCCTACCTAAGGATCACCGCGGTGATTCTGAGGATTCCCTCTGGGCAGAGCCGTCAGAAGGCGTTCTCCACCTGCGCGGCCCACGTTACTATTTTCTTGCTGTTTTTTGGAAGTGTGGCACTCATGTACCTGCGCTTCTCCGTCAGGTTCCCGCCCCTGGTGGACAAGGCCATCGCGCTGATGTTTGCTGTCCTCGCCCCACTTTTCAACCCAATAATCTACAGTCTGCGGAACAAAGACGTGAAAGACGCCATCAAAAGGCTCTTCTGTTCTCAAAAGATGTTCAATGTCTCTGGGAGTTAATGGGAGTTCACCAATATTTGTTCAAAGAAATCTCACCATTTCTTTAATTTTAAAATGCTCTCAAATTGGTTTCTAAAGTCACTGTGTACCTTTTGTCTTCATGTTGTCGAGTGTGTGGTTCTTTCCAGTTTTCCCATTTAAGAAATATCGCTTCTCGTAGAGAGGAGGGCTGCTGTACATGAACCTATCCTGATGTCACTCGTAGATTATGGTAAATATATCCTCCACTTTGCATCCCCAAATACTGCAGTATCGTCTTCAAGTTGAGAGAGATCGTGGCCTAAAGGATAATGATATCTGTAATTTGAACATTTAAATTTTTTCCTTATATATACACCTTGATCTCATATTCACAATTGCCTTATACTGTTTGTTTTTATTTTAAGGAGATGAATGAGATACAGAAAAATCAGGTAATTTGAGTTTGGGAAAGCAGCTTGATTCCCTAATGTTCGTCTGAGAGACCTTAACCTCTCTGTAAATTACAATGGTTGTGTGGTGCACATAGCCACAAGCTTGTGACGCTTGTATCATGATTCTAGTATTGTGTCCTTTGTGGGTTCATTTTCAAATTGCCTGGAAGACTCACAACCTTCTCGGGCATTTGAGGACCAGATAGATAATACATTGTCTTGGGACCAAAACATACAGCTACACATATTAGAGAGTTCCATTTTGGTGTTTTATAAAATTATCAACGCAATTTAAATTTCTGTTCTGTCCTCTTTTTTGTTAAAAGTCAAAGTCTTTCTTTTCTTTGTTGTTTCATCTTCGGAAAGTTTCCCTCTTCTCGGCTTTGGTCCTTACATTCACCTAGACATTACATTGTGTGCCATAGATGTTTCTGACTTTCTTTCAGGAAACTATACTAATAGCTTCAGGGGCTAAATTTTCTCCAGAAAACAATTTTGGCCCAGTTTCTACGGAGACCAAAGCAAGCTGCAAAGCTGTTATCAGAGGGAGCATAGAGAGCCAGCAGCCAGCTAGCGGTGTGTGAGAGGGGGAGGTGGCAAAGACGGAAATGCCAGTGACACTGAATGAAAGTCTCAGGCCAGTGAGAGCCAGGCTGGTGGGAACATTCTGGGACCCGCTTGAGAGGGTTACAAAATATTTTGGAGTCAGGAAGCAACTATTCTTTACCGTCTGTCACCTCTATAAAATCAAATCCCCTCCAGCAGTAATTACTGTGAACTGTCTTTCATCAGTAAGGAAAATTTTTTCATGAAGAAAATTATTTACAGATATAAAGGTTAAAAATATTAATATTCTATTTATAATGAATTTTGTTATTCCTTTCTGATGACATTTGAGATATATTTGAGCTAATTTGTAAACTTAGCAATTAAAACCCTTTAAGTATGATATACTTCATTACTCTTTGCATTTAAATACTCATAAATGAAGGCTGAGAGGGTTGGAGATACTTAGGTAAATTAAGTATATATCAGACAGTGAAGCATGAGATCAAATAAAATTACCAACGGTCTCAATACTATGGATTTTGGGAAACTAGGAGAAATCATACAAAAAAGGTTCATATGGAGTAAACAGTAAAATACAAAATAAAAAAAGTGGACCTGAGAGCCAGATATACAGCAAAATACACCAAAGGGAGGGAAGAGTGATCAACTTTATCAAGCAATCTAAGAAATGAACATTGGTCTTTCAATGTAGCCATCTAGAGGTAATTGTTAAACTCTTTAAGAGAAATCTACATGGAGTAATGGAAGCAAAATCCTTCTTGGAGTAGTTTAACAGAAGATTAAAGAAATATTGGAAACTTCAACTATGATCAACTCAGTGAGTCAGAGAACTGAGGTCCTACAAAGCAAGTAGGAGCACTAAAATACTCTACTGACTTTAACTGAAAAATTTTTAAAAATTATGTTAGAATATAAATGTATATACTTACATATTCATATTTTATTTAGTTCAGGGAATAGTTTTATAAAACAGTATTGACACCTATTCCATATACTTCTGATCTTTTGTATTCTGCTTTTCCCTATTCCATTTAATTTAAACAATTTGAAACTAAGTCCAGCACTAATGAATTGTGATCTTTAATTGTAAATATATTTAAATTAAACCTTTAAATATGTTTATCTTTGGATGTCAGTACTGTATAACAGATTCTGTTTTTCACTGCATTTATCAATGGCTTCTAATGTATTTATAGTACAGCTTTACATTTTATTAGAAGCCAATTTTTATTTAAAAACATGATTTAAGGGTGAAGAAGAAGATACATAGGCTGACGGCGCTGGTATGTTATCAAAATGGAATGATACTGTTTAGAACAATTTAGTAAACTGAGTCAAAGAATCAATATACATTGATATCCATTTAGAAGGCGGAGATAGGGGAGACACCTTTGATCAAAACCTAAAGACTGAGAGGGAATCAAGCAGAAGCTATGTAAGGTGTATTTGTTTTGAAGCCCCATTGTAATTTGGGGAATTAAAGTCCACCGTAATGTAGGGAAGTAAAGCAAATTTGTAAATGTTCAAGGATGGCAGCAGCTGAGTGCCATGCAGAAACCAGCTGGAGGCGTGTACAGAATAGGCTGAGGGAGTAAGAGTAATGAGGCAGAAGCTGGGGAGAACGCACTGAGATGTCATGGCTTAGTCCAACTCACAGTGGAAACATTGAAGAGATTTATGTAAGACATTGTATCAGCATAACATTGTTGATGATACAGGGGCTTTGAGTTGGAGCGTGACAAAAGCAGAGGTAGAAGGATGATTTAAGAGAGCTGACTGTTATTGTTTGCACAGGGAACCACCCTCCATTAGTGGTTTAAAATAGAAATTGCTACATAGTTTCCTGTGCGGGCAGCCCAGGGCACCAGGGGCTGGTTCGCTAGACTGGCTGAAGGAGGACATGTCGCCTAAGACACGTGCACTCTTCTCCATGTGCTCTTTCACCTTCTAACAGGCTCATTGGGGTTATCTTTCCATTCACTGGTTAGAGGATTGTCTGGGGCTCAAAAATGGCCAAACTCCCCTGTTACATAAATCTAATTTAAAAAGCACCTAGAGGAAGGAAATATATTTCATCCACTGATGTTAAGAAGTGTCAGTTTACCTTGGAAGGAGCATAGATACAAGCTAGAATTTATATTGTACAATTTTTCACAATGTAGAAATTACTGGTATCCTCACATTATGCTAAAATCTATATTAAACTCCTGAAACTAATCATTTATGTGGAAGCTACATTTAAAACTTGTGAAACAATATGTTGAGGGATGCAAATAAATTTACCATAACCATGCCTTTTATATACTCAATACGTTTATTACAATGAAAATTACATATCTCTCAGGAAAACTGGACAGATTTTGAAAAGTTTAACTGACTCCTCAGATTGTAAGGAATTAAAGCAAATTTGTAAGGGTTCAATTCTTTAGACAGGAAATCTCCCTGAGAATAATAAGTCTTTACAGAACCTGTTGATTCTCAGCAAAAGTATCAGTGGAGGGTCAGACTTCCCTAAGGCTCTTGGATAGCTCACATTAAGGATAACTCATTAGAAAAAAAATCAAAGGAAGTTTCTGTTAATTAAACCATGGGGAAAAGAGCCGTTGTTTCTTCGTAGTTCTCATGAGGACATCTCAATAAAGGAGTCTTCCCAAGAAGCTTTCGAAAACAGGTAAAGCAGTCTTTCCTGATGTACCAATTTCCACTGCATAAATCCAGGGAAAAGGGAGGTACTGCCCTATCTCTGCTGGAAGTAAGAGAACAATGCATGCTGGTCCAAGAGGTGAGTCAGGCAGAAGGTAAATTACTGAGTAGGCCAAGTGAGGATAACTTAGCTAATTACCCTTCTGTGAATTTAAGCAACAATAGGTGGAGTGCGTATCTGAAATTGAATTGGTGACTAAACGGAAATGGTCTCAGGATTAGGATCAGAAATCACTGTAATGTGCTTGTTCTGGGGCATGACAATTAGAATAATTAGTACTTTTTGCAGTTGTATGATACTGTGCTTCTGCTTTCAAACACTGAAGATGCTAAATTAAATTATAATCCAGTAATGACTTCACAGACTGTTTTCAAGTTCCAACTGAATGAACCTAAACAAGTAGATTAGTGCTGTAATTATTAGAAGTTTAGTGTATCAGAGGAACCTATTGCTTGAAATTCATACACCAGAATACTGACTCAAAGAAGATGGAACAGCAACCCCTAGGTCATTTTTTAATGCTTACCTTCCTTCTTACTAGTAGGGTTGGGTCATTTCACTTCTTCCCTTTCTCTCTCCAACAGATACACTTCTAATTGGCATATCAATCACTGTAAACATCGATTCAGTAAAAACAAAAGCACCTCAATTCTATTAAAATGTGAATACCAATCACTTTGCAGAAATAAATAAAAATGCCAGAAACACAATAACTGTTTTAACCAGGAATGCTTTAGAAGGCCAAAATATCTTAAGTCTTAGAAATTTATGGAAGATATCTCTATACAAATTTGTAAATGGAGATGGCATAAATCTTTTTCCCTTTCCTAATTGATTCATGTGTGTATTTCGGAGGCTCATAGAAGTGGGCTAGAGATTATTAGGCTTTTAGGATTTACCTTAGTTAATGAAAGCAACAATAATTCCAAAAGAAGATTCATTGTAAAGCCTTCAATCAGTTCCTGCTGAAGTGTGAACAAGAGGTATTTAGGGGACAGAGACCACTTCACTCTACTCCATTTTCCACCACGGACTGACACAGTGGTCCAAGTCCAGCTTGATCAGCGTGGATGGGTTTACCTGATGACATTCCAGAGAAAAGGCAGCCATGACACCCAGATGGACACACAAGAAACACAATCCTAGAGAGTCCACGGCCTCCCTGAAGACAATAGCAAGGCAAGGGTGAGATTTCTGAATGGACTACGCATCACTTAGGTTATGTTAACAGTCAGGGGCCTCCTATCTTGGGGTTTCCCTGTCTCTAGAATTAGATTTTGTTTCACAGGAACTTCCTGAGACAGTTTTAAGCAGATTTGTGACATGAGTCCACTGGGCATATTATAAATGTGAATGACACTTGCAGGTATTGATCATGGAAAAGGCAGGAGCTGAGGCTGACCTCAGCTATCCCATAGTGAGAGTTGTCATTTTGTGACAGCTTTCAAAAAAGTCATGATAAAGTTTTTTAGTTTTTAGAAAGAGGAGAAGACTTTTAAAACCATATCTGAAAAACAAATATCTTCCATCTCCTTCATGTTTTCCTAGGTTTGACAGTTTTACTGCTTTTATCAGTGTCTTTCAAACAGCAGACAAAATTTTACATTATTGTTTTTCTAGGTCTTTTGTCCAAATGATTGCATTTAAGAGGTGCAAAAACATTTTTTTTGTACCAAGAATTGAACTCAGGACCTTAGACTTACTAGCTGGGTGTGGTATCACTGAGCGAAATCCCCAGCCCACAGAAATATTTTTATAGAAAAACATTTTCATATAATTTAGCCAGAAAGCCGCATCCTATCTGAAAATTAGTTAACAGAATTTTGAATTTTTAAAAATTCTTAAAAATTTTTATGAGTACATAGTTTCGGTGCATAATGATGACATTCATTGTGGGAATTAGTACATGTACACACTACATCTTTTTTTTAAATTGAATTCTTTATTGGTACATTTTATATACAGCTCACAATCATACTCAACACTGGGAAATTTGTACCAGTATATGACACAAGTCTCATTTTTAACCCATATCCCTACCCACCCCACAACCTCCGACCCCCATATACATGTGTTTTCTTTTGCTTTTCAAATCATATTTATTCTTTCCCCTCATTATGTTCCCCTACCACTTTCCTTTTGAATAGTTCCTATTTCACAAAATGTATCATACATTCTAGAACTCATTTACATCTACAGGTTCTCATACCAGAGAAAAGATACGGTATTTACAGGTCTGTGAGCTATTTATTTCCCTTACTAGTGTGTCCTCAAGGTGTGTCCATCTATACACAAATAATTCAAACTTGTCGTTTTTTGTGGCAGAATAATACTCCATTTTATTAAAAAAAATTTTTTTCCGGTCTCCAGTTGATGGGCATTTAGGTTGTTTCCAAGACCGAGCTATCACAAACTGAGCTGCTATGAACATGGGTGCACATATGTCTTTACAATGAGATTCTTTCAATTCATTCAAGTATATTCCTAGTAGGGGAATAGCAGGGTCAAATAGTGCCTCTAATCCTAGTTTTCTGAGGAATCTCCACAGTGATCTCCACAATGGTTGTACAAGTCTGCAATCCCACCAACACTGGAGAAGGGTTCCTTTCTCCCCGCAGCCTCGCCAGCATTTATTGCTGGTTAATTTTGCAGCAGCAGTCATTCTTTGTGGAGTTAGATGGAATCTCAGTGTTATTTTCATCTGAATCTCTCAAATGACCAGTGATGTTGAGCATTTCTTCATATGCTTCTTGACTGCTTTTACCTCTTCCTCTGAGAAGTGTTTGTTTATTTCAGATGCTCATATTTGTGGGGACTGATGTTTTAAAGTTCTTTATATATTCTAGATAGTAGCCCTTTCTCTGACAAACAGCTAGTAAAGATTTTTTCCCATGTTGTTGGTTGTCTTTTAGCTGTGCCAGTGGTTTCTTTTGTCGTGCAGAAGATTTTTAGTGGGATGAGATCCTATTTGTTGATTTTTTTTTTTTTGCTATTTCTCATGTTATAGAGGTTTTGTTCATAAAGTTTCTGCCTGAGCCAATGTCTCCAAGAGTTTTACCTAACCTGCTTTATAGCAGGTTTATTGTTTCTGTTTTAATGTTTAAGTCTCTAATCCATTGTGATTTTAGTTTAGTACATAGTGAAGGAAATAGATCTAACTTTAGTTTTTGGCAGGTTAAAGCCCAGTTTTTCTAGCACCATTTGTTAAAGAGGCTGTCTTTCCTCCATTGAGGATGTTTGGCTCCTTTATCAAAAGTGAGGTAGTTTAGTGTATGTGGAGTTATTTCTGGTCTTCTAATCTATTCCACTGGTCCTTGGGTCTGTTACTTTGCCAGTACCATGCAGTTTTTACCACAGTGGCTTTATAGTACAGTTTTAGGTTGGGGATTGTAATACCCCTGCCATGTCCATGTTGCTTAGAAATGCTTTTGCTATTCTAGGTCTCTTGTCATTCTACATGAATTTTTGGATTACTTTCTCTAGCTCTGTGAAGTACAGTGTTGGGATTTCATTCAGAATTGCATTAAATCCATATAGTAATTGTGGGGATATAATTTTGATGATGTTAGTTCTCCCTACCCTGGAACAAGAGATGTTTTTCCAATTTCTGATATCCTCTTCTATCTCCTTTTTCAGAGACCTGTAGTTTTCAGGGTAGAGGTCTTTCACCTTCTTTGCTAGATTGATTCCTAGATTTACAATTTTTGGATGCTATTGTGAAAGCTATTGACTCCCCAATCTCTTTCTCAGTGAGCCTGTTTGTATATGCAAAGCCTGTTGATTTTTGAGCAATGACCTTGTATCCAACTACACTACTAAATTTGACAATTAAGTCTAGTAGTCTTTTGGTTGAGTTTTTAGGATCCTCTATATAGAGAACCATGTCATTTGCAAATAATGACAATTTAACTTCTTTCTTACCTGTCCTTATTCCTTTTATTTCTTTGCCTTTACTAATTGTTGTGGCTAAAGTTTCCAGCACTATATTGAAAAAGAGTGGTGACAGGAGACATCCTTGTCTTGTTCCTGATGCTAGTTTAAAAGGTTTCAGTTTTTGCCCATTTTGCATGATGCTGTCTGTTGGCTTCTCATAAATAGCTTTTATTAGTTTGAGATAAAGTCCATCTATTCTGATTTTCTGTAGGTTTCGATCATGAATGGGTGTTGGATTTTGTCAGATGCTTTTTCTGCATCTATTGAGATGACTGTATGGTTTTTGTCCTTGAGTCTGTTAATATAGTGTATTACATTTATTGTTTCATGTATGTTAAACCACCCTTGCATCCCTGGGATAAGGCCAATTTGATCAGGGTGTATGCTTTTCTTGAAAACTCTCTGTATTCTGTTTGCCAATATTTTATTGAGTATTTTTGTATCAATGTTCATTAGGGAGATTTGCCTATAGTTTTCTTCTTTGGTTTGCTCTTTCTCTGCTTTTGGAATCAAGGTAATGGTTGCTTCACAGAATGAATTTGGTAGTACTGCTTCCCTTTTGATTTCATTAAAGAGTTTGAGAAGTATTGGCATCAACTCTTCTTTAATAGTTTTGTAGAATTCAGCAGTGAAGCCATGAAGACCAGGGTTTTTCTTTGTTGATAGTTTCTTTTTTTATTACATTTTCAATTTCATGGGTTGATATTGGGTTGTTTAACATTTTAATAGCCTCTTTGTTCAGCGTGGAAGTTCATACGTGTCTAGGAATCTGCCCATTTTGTCTGTATTTTCCATCTTTTTGGAGTACAAATTTGCAAAATAGGTGTTTATTATCCTTTGTACTTCCACTGGTTCCATGCTGATTTCCCCATTTTCATTCCTGATAACGTGGATTTGAGCCTTTTCCTTCCTTTGATACGTTTAGCTAGGGGTCTGTCGATTTTATTTATCTTTTCAAAGAACCAACTCTTCAATTCATTGATTCTTTATATTATTCTCTTTGTCTCCATTGCATTAATTTCTGCTCTAATCCTTATAATTTCTTCCCTAGTACATGCTTTGGGTTTGTCTTGTTCCCCCTTTTTTAGTAGCTCGAGGTTCAGCATTACATTGTTTACTTGAGTTTGCTCTATTTTTGGGGTGTAGGCACTCACTGCTATGAATTTCCTTCATAGGACTGCTTCCATTGACACACTACATCTTAATTTTGTTTACTTCTCCCTGCTCTTCCATTTATCTCTTGGTTCTTTGTTCCTTCCCATTTGCAAAATATCTGTCTTCTCCTCCTCCTATTATCTATCTTTCTCTTTATTTATACTTTGACATTTAATCCTAGGGGTTTGATTTCATTTGACATTATGATCAGAGTACTTCCATTTTCCTGAGCTTGTTGTTTTTTTCTGAATCTTTTAAAGCACTATAACCTAGACTTACACAACCTCTCACTCACTGCTGTCTAAGAGCTATTTAAATTTCTCATAGAGTTGAGCCTTTGAAAAGAGACTGAAGGAGTTGGACAGCTGACAATACTAGCTTCCCAGGAACTTGTGCCATAACCGTAAAAGAAAGATACACAACAGAAAGCGTAGACTACCTGAATTTCATCAGGCATTTTCAGAGAAGCTGCCTTGGAACTCCTGGCCTGAGCCCCACAGTATAAGCTGGATGTAATTTGCTCTTTCTAGTCAAAGTCTGTCTTGTGATTGTCCAGTAAAACGCCCTGCAGCTGGGAGCAATGGGGAACATGGAGAGTTTCTCCCATATCTGATTCAGCTCCCTGACGTGCAGGTTGGACAGAATTTGAGGCTGTTGTCAGGTGTGGTATGCCTAGAAAAAGCACACAGATAATAAATGTGCTTGTGTGGGGCCTGGACAGCGCGGGCTGAGTGAATGCGGTATGCTCGAGGATGGCTGAGCCAAACCTGGAAGGAGGGTAAACCGTTGTCAGGATGGGAGCAAATCTCTGAAGGAGACATTCTGATTTACCAACCTAGGGCCCCTAGCCTGAAAATTCTCCAGGTTTTCAGTCATATGCAAGGGCCTGACAGGCTGCACAGCTTTCAGTGCTGTTTTGCTACCCTCTAATGGCTGTGGCCAACCCTGCACACAGGTTCATTCTACAATGGCATCTGAATATTCAGGGCCATCCTTCTGGTGAAGGAGATGATCAGCTCGCTTTCTGGCTCCGAGGAAAGCTTGGCCTCTGCTGCCTGACACATGTGCTCAGCTCCTGTGTGAGTTTCCCAGTCTAAACTCTTGACCAATTCACATGGTTGGTCAAGAGCTTTTCAGGAAAATTAATTTCTATCTGAAGCTTGTTCTCACAGAGAGACTTGTACAAATCAGTCTCAGGGCGGCCAGTAGCCTCACAAGAGGCCAGGTTAATAGCTACAGTCTGTGAATCAGCAGTGTATAGGTTTCAGGGAACCTCATTAAAATACTCCAAACTCCAGCAATAATCAGGTACTGTGGCAAAGAGGTTTATGTAAACAATACATTAATACTGACACTAAATTTACCAGCGGGAACTGTAATAACTGGGACTCATTATGAGGGGGCAGAGGGAACACACACCTAGACTGTTATGGTGGCTGTAGTCAGACTTTGGTCACAGGTTTCTAAGGGCAGAGGCAGGGAGTGGAGAACCAGGGAGTAGCAGAAGGCTGAAGTAGACCATTGGAGATTTCTGGTGGTTCCTTGTAATCCACTTCAAACCAAATTTCCCTAGGTTTTCCCCAACTCTTGTTCAGGTGTTGAAGAGTAGAACCAAAGATCTCCTTTCCAAAGCAATATTTAAATAAACATTCACTAGCATTCTCCAAGAATGCTTGCAAGTCACTCCCAGAACCTACTGGGAATGAGCCAGAAGTACTCACAATGCAGTTCCCTTCTGCACCACCTGGTGGTACCCTTGAGCTTGTTTTAGGTTTTGCTCTGTCAGATTGGCAAAATTTACTGGTTATTCCAAATTACTTGTTTGGTTTGGTTTGCTCTTCAGTTTTCTTCTTCATGTTCAATCTCATCTCTTTAGGTAGTGATTTCTGAAAGGGAAAATCCAAATATATTTTCCTATTAGTAACATTCTGCACCTAGGGATTCATGTACCTACTCTGTAAATCAATAACCAAGTTATTAGTTTGTGCCCAGGCATCTTGCAAAATAGGAAGACCATCTTTCTATGAGATCCTCAGATTGTATCTTTTTAACGTAATCATCAGATTGGAGGAAGTGGACCTTGCTAATGAATTTTGTGGCATCTAGTTTCATTAATTGTTGCATTGGTCAATTTCGTCCTAAGCCTACTTTAGGCTCTATATAATGTCAGTGAGCTGGAAAACATGTATGTATCAATAGTCTAATGCTGAGGTAACAACACAAGCCTGTTCTGAAATCACTATTTGCCAAAATGCGATGGTTAAGAGAATGGGAAAGAAATAAATACAATTCCATAACTATGTGCATTAAAATGTGCATATACACATGTATTTCCAATAATCTTATATTATGAAAATCTAAAAATAATAGCACATATAGGAATAATCACCACATGTTAATTATTTATAGGTGCCTGATTTTTCAGAAACTGCCAAAGCAATATTTTTCAAACTTGGTAAATATAAATTAACTTTCAGAGTGCTTTTTCAGGGTACGTAGTTTGTGAAGGATGAGATCCATGGAAATTACCAAAATATTCCAAATCTTTTTATGGGTTCTATGTTTTAACCTGAATGTTTAGATGCGATTCCTGAGTACAATTCCATGAAATTTTAAATTGCCATCACTTAGGATAATTTGGGGCAGGCTCTAGTTTTAGTTTATCTTCTTCACTCTGGAAGTCCAGGATTGGGAAGAAGAGGGTTTGGAAGAGGACAAGACTGGAGGGGAAGGAGTTCCCTAGTGAGATTCACAAAGGGGCCGAGAAGCCAGAGCCCCAATGCAGTGGCCTTCTTCAATAATTTTATTTATTATTGAAACTTTTCTCCTTTTTCACAGTTCCAGGGATTGAATTTATGACCCTGCACTTGCAAGGCAGGAGTGGCACCACTAGCACCCTAGTCCAACAGTAATTTTAATAGGATTAGTTCTGGAAAAATATCTACTCTCCTATTGGGGAAAAATACTGGCAAATAGCATAAGCAAATGGCCCTACTTCATCGTATAAGTTCATTTAAAGATGATTCTCTTTCTTGGAGATCTGGCTGTTGAACTTTTTTCTACATGGGCAGGTTTATGGGGGCTTTGACAGTGATTTCTGAGTCAGCCGATGAGGTTTTAGAGACAGGCCGTACACAACTCATGCTCCTTTCTGGGGTCCCAGTGGTGAGAGCCTAATGCTACATTTTATCCTCTTTATTCCTTTGTCGAGACACCAACAACCCGATCTGGGAGCTTCTGTAGTTTTCAAGAATCTCTGTTTCTTTGCAATGTTGGTCATGAACGGATGTGTTAGGGTCCCCGATGGAAAAGCTCCAAAATGTTCTGCTCATTTCCTCCCTGGTCACTTCATTCTGTGCGTATCAGTTTCTGCTGGCTTGGTTGTTATTTATTTTTCTTTTCTGTTATTGGGACTAGTTTTCTGCCATGTCTTCATCTTATTATTTATTTCTGATGGCCTCACCCTCCTCTCTGGCCATACTCAAAGTCAGTGTATGGTTTGATAAAAGAGAAACATTCCGGAAAGTGAGAATATTCAAGACAGAGTAGGATACAACTTCACACTGATTTTATTTCTGCTTTCATGAAAATATTTTTTAATTTCATCATTGATATCTCTTAATTGTACAAAACCTTGGATTTCAATGCACATAATATATTTTGATCACATCCCCATTAACACATCGAGATTTTTTTCTAAAATGTTAAAATGAGTTTGCTCTCCATAACTACAAGTAAGAACTCTAATGGGCAGAAAATCCTTAGAACCACCTCAAATCCCAAAGAGTCTCTGGTCTTGACAGGAAGAATTTTGTTAGCAAACAGCAAATGTACTTTAAATCTTCATCTTCTGTCCCTTACTCAAATCTAATCATGTAGTTATAGGACCCAAGAGTGCTTTATAAAACTTTCTTTTCATAATCCCTAGACAACCTTTCTTTGCTGATTATTTTGTGCTACCTTTATTTTCCTTTGCTTTATCTCTCTTTTCTTTCTACAAATATCTAAGGACAGGTCTAAGTGGAAGTGAATTTATCCCAGAAGTCTGCGGGTCTGTGGATGCCCAGAGTGTGGATCTGGTGAGGCGAACAGATCTGAGCTCGGACACGCAGGGCGGCGTAGTGAGGCGTGGTCTGGGGCAGCCGCTGTTGGGACATTTTCTGTTCTTTTGACCTTTCTGCGGTAGCCACAGACCCACACGTCACTGATAGTACAGCCTGCTCCCTAAAGCCAAGTACACGCTCGAGTGGCCCTCGCAGGACTGGGGCCCACTTCCCTTCTCCCACCCCTCTTCCCACCCCACCCCTGCGAACGCCGTAATCCACCCTGGGGCTTCCGGCCCGAGGCACCACTCACATTGCTTTTATAGGGAGAAAGACAAGAAGACATTTTATCGAATCTGCAAGCCAAGATCATTAGAGAATTTTATCTGGTCCACAACTTTGAAAATTAATATGAAAAGCAATTAACAGTTTGTATCTTTCATTAGGCTACAAGCTTCAAGAAGGTAGTGACTACTTTGTTTACTGCTGAATTCAAGAAACTCACAGACCTGATGTGTCTATAAGTGAAAATCTGTTTATCAACCCACGCATAAGAAGAAATATATGATTTGCCTAAAGCTCATTTTTCATCCAACTCGTATAAGCCAATGCATCTGACTCCTGACATTATAGCCAGGCATTGAGCTGTCTCTTTCTGCTCAGAAAAATTAAGATTGCTGAAAGCAGGATGGAGAGGAACCAAACGACGGCACTGACAGAATTTCTCTTCTCTGGATTTCCTCCCCTTGAAGATGGCGGTCTCTTCCTCTTCCTTCCTCTGCTTGGCATCTACGTATTCATCGTCACTGGGAACCTCATCGTGTTTTTCGCAGTCAGGATGGATTCTCGCCTGCACAATCCCATGTACCATTTCATCAGCATCTTCTCGTTTCTGGAGATCTGGTACACCACCGCGACCATCCCCAAAATGCTCGCCAACCTCGTCAGTCAGCAGAGGACCATCTCCCTGACCGGCTGCCTCCTGCAGATGTACTTCTTCCACTCCCTGGGCAACTCCGAGGGGATTTTGTTGACCACCATGGCGATCGACAGGTACGTCGCCATCTGCAACCCTCTCCTCTATCCCGCCGTCATGACTCCCCGGCTGTGCGCTCAGCTTGCCGCGGGCTCCTGCGCCTTCGGCTTTCTCGTGCTGCTCCCCGAGACCGCGTGGATCTCCACGCTGCCCTTCTGCGGCCCCAACCGAATCCAGCAGATCTCCTGTGACTTTGAACCTGTACTGCGCTTGGCCTGCACGGACACGTCCACGGTTCTGGTGGAGGACGTGGTCCACGCGGTGGCCATCCTCGTCTCCGTCTCGGTCATCACCGTCTCCTCCATCAGAATCGGCGGCGTGATCCTGCGGATTCCCTCTCGCAAGGCCGCCAAGGCTTTCTCCACCTGCGCGGCCCACCTGGGCGTCTTTCTGATCTTCTACGGCAGCGTCTCCCTCATGTACCTGCGTTTCTCGGCTTCTTTCCCGCCGAGTTTGGACACAGCCTTTGCGCTGATGTTTGCGGTTCTAGCCCCCTTTTTCAACCCTATCATCTATAGTCTGAGAAATAAGGACATGAAAATTGCAATTAAGAAACTTCTCTGCTCTCGGATGTTTACTGAACCTGCAGGTAAATGCTAACTCACGGGAGGATCTCCATATAGATGTTTCTCTTGCATTACTAACCTAAAAACAGAACATTTAATTCATTCCCTGTCACACTAACTTATTTTTTTATTCTAGTACTTACCGCATGTATTTATGTTGTTTATACACATTTCATTAAGATGGCATGCACTACCTGTTTATGATTCCATAGATCGATAAAATTGAAAAAGGAAATTTGGTTAAGCCACTAAAATATGTTTCTATGAACATTAACTTTATTACTTTTATATAAACACTTTTTTATGTAAGGTTAATGATGTGTAAAGATTATAAAATATAGTAGTTACAATAAGATCTGTAGAGAAGACTGTTTCATTGCTATCACTAATCATTTTGTGACCTTGAACAAGCTATTAATTAAATTCTCTGCATCCTAGTTTTATTATGTATAGATATGAAAGTAATATATTTTACAATTAGGACTTCCTATGTTATTATGAATATTAAAGGAGTTACTCTGCACTGGGCTTAACATATTTCATAAAACAGTTGCAAAATAAATGTAAACTTACTATTGTCACTAATTGCTACCATTTATTATTGATATTTTACAGAATGTTATAATAAAGCACGATATATTAAAAATAAAATCACATACTAGGGAATACTTAGCTATGCTTAAATTCCTGGTAACAAACTGAAAAACTTAGAAGAAATGTACATTTCCAGAAACATATGACCAACCAACAGTGAATCAAGACAACATAAAAAACTTGAATAAACAAGCAACACTAATGAAATTGAGTGAAATATTTAAACAAAGAAAGTCACAGGGCTAGAGAGCCTCAGAGCTGAATGTAAAAAAGAGAAATATCTTTTCTTTTCAAACTATTCCAAAGAATTGAAAACTACAGAATCCTTCTCAACTCATTCTCTGTTTAGTGTTACAATAAAGGATTAGAAACAATATTGGGGCTGAGGACAATTTTAGATTTCAGGAAAATAAATATGAAAAATTAGTAAATGAAATTACTTTCCCCACGAAACAGGAAGAAAAGTCAAACTAAACCTGGGTACAATGCAAGAATGTTTTCCTATCCCAGACCTTGATACATACTTCCAAGGAGAAGATGAAATGATGAAAAGTTTTGGGAAATAAGGGAGATGGGGGGGGTTGGGCAGTGGATTAAGGACTTTAAGTATAGAATACTCTAACACAAGTTAATATGTTCATTCACAATAGAGAGATCAGAGGGACCAGCATGAGATTTTTAAAGCGCAAGAAACCCACAGATTTGTACAAGGAGGTAGGATATGAAACTGTTCCTCACTTTGTTAGCATATGGAAAGGTTCGTGCTGAGAGCAGTTAATTAACCCCATGAGAGAAAATGATCTTCTCAGTCAGAGTACCAGAGAGGAATCCTCTACAGAGTCCACGTCCCTGTCCTGTTATCTCTGGGTGCCTGGGTGGTGACTATAATTCCCCTTAGAAGAGGTCGAAGGAAATCAAGGATACAAAGACCCAGAGAAGCCGAGGAGCCCGTGTGTTCTTCAGCAGAGGTGAGTGTAGTATTATCCTCACCATGCATAAGGGTAACTGCAGGGATACATATGAAAATGAATGACACAGTTATGATGCTAACTTCTGAGAAATCATTTCGTCCAGACTTGGTTAGGACTCTCATTAGAACTGATTTGTCATGCTTTTCCCCCAAAAAACTCCCCAGTTTTGTTCATTCACTTATCACTACTCTCTTGAAAGTTTAATTATATTACACCTGGTGAACCAGTCCCACATTTTATTGAAAAAGTGACATAAGTAGGTAGCAATAAAAAATGAATGTTATATATTTACATCCTCACAGATATACACCAGGCAGTTGTTTTAAAATTATTGACACCAGGTTTGCTTTCTAGCCTTGTTCTAGGGGCTGTGAGACCTAAAATACTTGACCCTATCTCATCCCCTACAAAATCAACTCAAAATGGATCAAAATCTAAGTAAGTCCTTGTGCTGACATACAAATTCTTCCCTACTGCATATTGATATAAATATGCTCTCAAGTTTTTGTCCAGGTATGTTTTTACTTCTTCTCTTTATTTTTATTTTTTAATTTTTAGCGTAAGTTCTGGGTAGGAAGATGTAAATATATAGCATTCATTTTTTATTGCTACCTACTTATGACAATTTATTTTGAGACAGGGTCTCGCTTTGTAGTTCAGGCTGGCCCTGAGCTCACTATGTAGCCCAGGCAAGGCTGGAACTCAGCAATCCTCCTGTCTCTGCCTCCCGAGTGCTGGGATGACAGGCGTGAGCCACCACGCCCAGCACTGTGGTATGTGGTATTGATGGTTGGTGGGCCTGAGTATCCATGCCCAGCATTGTATGTGGTTACCAGGGATTGAACTCAGGACCTTGTGCTTGCGAGGCAGGCACCGGAACCACTGAAATCTCTGGCCCAACACTTTTTTGATATTAAGTAACCACTCTTCCTCACAGATATACACCACACTGTTGTTTTAAACTTACTGTGTCCTTGCTACCTAAGACAGAAAGTTTTCTATAACTGAGAAAGGAGATACACACAGCAAGAGGAGCACACAAGATCTAAAGAAGGTAAGGATAATATTCTTTCAGGAGACTGGACTCTAAAGAAAACAGTTAAGGCATTAGGCATTAATAACAGGTCAATTCACATGCCAATTCCTTCAATTTTCCCAATTCAGTACAGACATATTTTGACCGAGGAGATAATACTGAAGCTCACCGAGATTATATCCCTTGACCGTCACCAAATGAATAATAGAGGAATGAGAGTTCAGGCTCCCTATATTTGATGTGAACCCATTCTGTGAATCATTTTGCTACCCTGTCTCCTAAAAAGCGGCAAGATTAGCCATGTAGGCAAGTCATTGCTTCTTTTGAATCTTGGAAACGTCAGAGCACAAAAACAACAGCTAACTAAAACCATCTTTAGTGTACACTGCTTGGGTTCTTTCTCTGTGACTTGGGCATTTCTTCTCATTCACAGACACTTTGCTGGGGACATGGAGAGTGCAAACGTACCAGCAGTGACTGAATTTATCTTCACCGGATTCCCTCGGCTCCAGGATGGTGGCCTCCTCTACTTTTTCCCTTTACTTTTCATCTACATCTTCATAGTGATCAGCAACCTGGTGATCGTCGTTGCTGTCAGGCTGGAAACTCATCTTCACACCCCCATGTATCACCTCATCAGCAGCTTCTCATTCCTTGAGATGTGGTACGCCACGGCCACCATTCCCAAGATGCTCTCCAACCTGGCCAGCGAACGAAAGGACATTTCCTTCACTGGCTGCCTCCTGCAGATGTACTTCTTCCATTCCCTTGGCAACGCGGAAGGGACCTAACTGACCGTCATGGCTATCGACAGGTACATGGCCATCTGCAACCCACTCCACTACCCCACCATCATGACCCCTCAGCGCTGTGCTCAGCTCTGTGCAGGCTCCTGTATCTTTGGCTTCCTCATCCTTCTGCCAGAGATAATATGGATTTCTACCCTTCCTTTCTGTGGCCCCAACCAGATCCATCAGATCTTCTGTGATTTCAGCCCTCTACTGAAGTTAGCCTGCACCGATGCTTCCGTGATCCTGGTGCAAGATGTGATTCATGCGCTGGCCGTTCTGATAACAAGTCTGATCATCTCTGTCTCTTACATTCGAATTATCATTGTGATTCTGGCCATCTCCTCAGTGGAGGGCCGTAAAAAAGCTTTCTCCACATGTGCTGCCCACATTGCAGTCTTCTTGTTGTTTTTCGGCAGTGTGGCCCTCATGTGTCTCTGCTTTTGCACTGCTTAGCCACCGTTTGGGGACACCGCCACTGTGCTCACATTCTCTGTGTTTGCTCCATGTGTCAATCCTATTATTTATGGCCTGAGAAATAGGGACATGAAAGACGCAGTCAAGAGAGTCTTCTGTTCTCAAAAGATATTTAACACATGTGATAGATAATTTAATTTAAATTTATCTTAATGGAACCACTTCCTGAAATACTGATTCCACAAAAGACTAAAAATTAAAGAATTGTACAATTAGTGCAACTTTCCTACCCCATGAGCAGATAAACAGACTGGGGAGAAAGAAAGTCTTCTGTGGATTTCTGGAGGTTACAAAATAACCATCATTTCTAGAGCCAATGAAACAGTTTTTATATTTATATTTGATTTCAAAATAGTTCATTGTGTTAATATCAGTAACATTCATAGGTGTGATAGTTACTCTTCAGTCTTCTTCCCATCTTTGATAGTTAAATTACTTCACAACAGTATCAATATTCTTTGAAAAATGTGTGGGAGTTGGCAGACACACTAACCCTAATATATTCAGGTTATTTATCTAAGCTTTTTAATAAGATATGTGATATTAAGAAGAAGCAAAGACCTGGTAGAGAGACCATAAAAACATTATCCCCTTGTCTTTATTATCTTTCCAATCTTACTTAAGACATACATACACATGAGCATGATCTATTGTAATACTTCATCAACAAGATATCATGGTCTGTATTTGGTATTGTGCTAATCAATGTAAGAAAAGCAAATGGAAAGGTCACATTTAAACCTTTGGGAACTTCAACACAAGAAAAAGTTAGGACATAAGTGCACATATTTACATCTCCAGTCCATTAAAGTTATTAACTGTTAAACCTATCAATGTAAAAGATATCCACCCATCAATGTAAAAATGTTAAACTCATCAACATTTTCCTTCCTGTTTCATGGCTAAAATTCATAGTTTTATATGATATACATAAATTTATAATCTATATTTGTACAAACTCAAAGTTAACACGTTAAGATTTATTTGGGACTAAAATTATAATGCCATATATATTATATGGCATTATTATGCCATTATTATGCCAATTATAATGCCAATTATAATAACATTTATAGGGACTAAATTATAATGCCATATTTAATTGATCAATTTTACAAATTCTGTTTTTTGAAACCTTATATTGTTTTATACCAATCATCACTCTTTTCTTCATTTGTTTTGTTTGATTTTGAGACAGAATCTTGCTGTGTTTTTCAGGCTGGCCTTGAACTCAAGACGATTCTCCTGCCTCAAACCTCCCGGTGCTAGGAAGATAGGCATGGGGTACTCTCTTATATGTCTATTCTTATCATTTGGTAATAATGCTTTAATTTGGGAAAGAGTTCCCTGTCTGCTATTTCTCTTCTTGGAGAAGTCTAACATTTGGTCCTGGAGTTGGAGGAGACAAATCAATATCATTAGCTAAACTATCCACCTCAAACTTTAATATAAAATCAGTATGTAAAACCACAGAACCATTGTTATTTTTCTTTCTCTTTTTTTATTCACTGCTGCAGCTATATTTTATTCTAACTAGTTTGCAGTAGATAATGATTCCATCTCTTGTAGGGAGTTGGTAAATGCACTTAACACATCTTAATTCTTTTTACATCCGTTCCCCTTTTCCTCTTGTTTGTCTCTTGATCTTTTTCTCATTTGAGTAAGATCTATCTCGCTGCTTCCTTTTATCCTTCACTTTGCTCTGTATTTATATTTGGGTTTTCCATACAAGAGAAACTAGGATATTTAAACTTTCACATTGGGTTTATTTCACTAGCACTGTAGTCTCAAAGTAAAGTCTCATTTCTCTTTGAAGGCATTGCTTGTAACCATTGCATTTTCTTTATCAGCTCATCTATTGATGAACACATTGGGTGCTTCTGAGATTTAGCTATGATGAGTTGTGCTGCTGAAATATGGTCATGCATGTATCACTGTTATATGATTTTTTAAAATTCTGTCAAGATTTAAATTAAGTTGAATGGCCTGGAAAAGAGCAGAATGTAAGCCTAGATCCTTCCTTTCATTTTTCCTTGGAATTTTTTATTCTGTATTTTATCAATATCCCTCAAATCTGACTCTTGCTTTTTAGCATTTTGGTTTACTAAAATAAGTCAATCCATCAAGAGATGCCACTGAAATATAAAGAATCATTTTAGGGCCAGAGGGTTAGCTCAGTAGTTCCAGCGCCTGCCTTGCAAGCGCAAGGTCCTGAGTTCTATCCCCAGCAACCACATATGATGCTGGGTGTGGAGACACGCCCACCATCAATCACACCGCATTCCACAATGCCGGACGTGGTGGCTCACGCCTGTCATCCCAGCACTCAGGAGGCAGAGACAGGAGGATTGCTGAGTTCGGGGCAGCTTGCCTGGGCACCATAGTGAGCTCAGGGCCAGCCTGAACTACAAAGCGAGACCCTGTCTCAAAAGCAAAAAAAAGAATTATTTTTAAAAAAGAAAAAGTAAAGTAATGAGGGGAAAGAATAAATATGATTTGAAAAGAAAAAGAAAGCACGTGTATATAGGGGGTGGGGGTTGCAGGATGGGTAGGAATATGGGTAAAAATGAGAACTAACTCGTGTCATATACAAATTCCCCAATGTTGAGTGTGATTGTGAGCTGTATATAAAATATATCAATAAAAAATTCAATTTAAAAAAAAGCACTTTTATTTTAATACCCAGAGCTCCCAAGTTGTCTCATTTGTACTGGCTTGGGGTTTCTTGGGCCTGGGGATCTCCTAATTAGCAGCTTTTCTAAGTTGAGTTACTTTTTCTAATTGAAGCCATTATAGGGTTTATCGTTTTTCTACCTACATCTGTCTAGAATTCCCGAGTGAGTCTATCCTCTAATTTTTGGTTGTGTTCGGAACAAAACAGAAACATGAGGAAGGAGAGAGGGAGGTGGGATATCCAGGGAATCAGGACCATGTCTCAGGACTCAGGTTTGAAACAACTCAAAAGCAAAGGAAGTTTGCTTTCCCATCATAGGCCTAAATATTGTACATCAGGGAAAGAGTCTTCACCCATATTCATTCCAACTCCAGAGCTCCACACCGGCAAGGTCTGTGGGTTACTAACGTGCGGGGGGTGGAGTGGGAGATTTCCAGAGAGGGTGAGAACAACACATGTGCGTCTGATTGGCCTACAGATACTATGACCACTTCCAGGAAGGCTTTCATCAAGGCAGAGACAGGAAAGTGTTACAGGGCAGTTTGTTTGACAAAGGTGCACAAAAATAAACTCGGGGTGCATCCTGAGACCTTGTCCACAGTCTTTATTTTATTTTGATTTTTTTTAAAAAATTACAATTTAATGTATTGGTACTCAGCTAGGGCAACTTAGCAACTTAAAAAGATCTTGTCTCGAAACTTTTTTTTAAGTGGTACATTTTATTGGTACATTATGTATACACATCACAATGACACTCCACATTGAGAATTTGTACCAGTATATGACATGAATCAATTCTCATACTTCCCCTCACCCTATTCACCCTACAACCCCCTCCCCTATATACACAAGCTTTGTTTCCTTTTTTGACCACCAATTTTTTTCTTTCCCCTCATTATTTACCACTAAACCCCATTTCCCTTTCAATATTTACTATTTCACAATATCTCTGATGCATTCTAGAACACATTTACAACTTCAGTTTCTCTGATTTTGATACAGGGTCTCACTAAGTTGTTAAATTGCCCACGCTAGAGTCAAACTTGTGATTCTTTGGTCTCAGGCTCCCTGACTGCTAGAATAATAAACTCGTGTCCATCATGCCCAACTCAGGGCAGGTTTTGACAACTAAATTTCCCCCCAAATAGGTAAGATGCAAACACATTCAGTGTCAAAGTACTGCTTTAAAATTACAAGCGAGCATTGTAATTAATGTCCCAGACACTCTGGGAAGAAATGTTTGCAGAATCAGCTGAGATTTCTAGTTGACTAAAACACATTTAAAGTGGTTGGCATTTACATGACACTTGCACTGCTGAATTCTGGTTAAGAGTAAAACAGAGATGGGCCGGAGGGGTTAGCTCAGTGGTTCCGGCGCCTGCCTCGCAAGCACAAGGTCCTGAGTTCGATCCCCGGAAACCATATACAATGCTGGGCGTGGAGACTCATGCCCGCCAGCCATCAATACCACATACCACAGTGCCGGGCGTGGTGGCTCACGCCTGTAATCCCAGCACTCGGGAGGCAGAGACAGGAGGATTGCTGAGTTCGAGGCTTGCCTGGGCTCCATAGTGAGCTCAGAGCCAGCTTGAACTACAAAGCGAGACCCTGTCTCAAAAAAAAAAAAAAAAAAAAAAAAAAAAAAAAAAAAAAAAAAAAAAAAAAAAAAAAAAAAAAAAAAAAAAAGTAAAGCAGAGTTCAGTGAACAAAGCTGAATACTCCTTCTTTTTTGGTTCATCTCCTCCCTGCCCTTCCTTTAGTTTAACCACATCCCTTCAGGAGATTAAAGAATCAGAACTGCCTCTACTCAGAAGGCAAATTGTCGAACTAGTGCCTGGGTTAGTTTGCAGAACCTTGTTGTGTGAATCATAGGCCATAGGTGTGCTGGTGATCTTGGAGACATCTAAACTAAAGGAAAATACCAGGTATGTGAAAAGAGACCAAGGACAGTGTAGAAGAATATTTTAAAATGAATGAATATATGCATAGAAGTATAGATGCAGATATGTGCATGCAATCACCTCTCAGCCTCACTCTCTCAGACACACATCACTGTAGAATTTGATTAGAAAAAAAGAGACAAGAATCACAAAAGAGATGAGAAGAGTCTATTTCAGGAAGGAGAGAGCAAAGTTTTAGAGGGGGTTAGAAATGAGAAAATGTTACATGTGTGGAGTAATAACACCTTTGTTAAATTGGGTGGGCGAGTAGCAAGTTGCCATGCCAACAGGAGATAAGATAGCTTTGTTTTCAATGAAGCAAAAAAAGGTGATTACAAAGAAAAATGATACATTTCAACAGAATGTAAATATAAGCTAGCAATTAGATGGGGATTGATTGTATAATCAATAAGGAAATACATATAATATGTTGCTGAAATAGCAAAACCAAATAAGCTAAACAGAGCTTGATTAGTTTGGAATTTGAAGAAACTATGTATCACATGAATGACACATAAAGTCTTATGTAAGTAACAAATATCTATTAGCCGTACTTGTACATAAAGTTGCCATCTAGATGCATAGAATAAACACTTAATGAAGTGCTCTTTCCTAAGGCTTACACAAAGTACACAAACCAATAAAGAAATTGTATCATTTTCTGATTCAGGATTAGTAATGAGCAATCCTGTATGATTTGAGATTGCTGCTATGTGAAAGAAGGGATAGTTTAAAGGAAGAGAACTGTAAGAAAGTAAAACAATGTAGGCCTAGGCGGGGGGGGGAGGGGACTGCCATGGAGAAACTGATACTCCTATGAGCCTGACTTTTAGAGAACAGAGGCTTAGGTAAAGTAGGTGGGAAGTTAGAGACCCTTGGAAATACATTACAAGAGTGTAGGTATTACTAGGCATTGAGATAAGATAAAGCTAGTGAGAGTAAAAGATCTGGTTGATACAGCAAGAAAAAATAAGTTAAATCAACCTCAATTAACTTGGTTTGGGAACTAAAGGCATTGTAGAGTCTTCATGTAACTCTACCTTTGAAACTGTGTCCAAACCACCTCTTCTATGGACACCAGTCACGCTGGAATAGGGTTCACTTTCTTATGGCTTCATTTCAATATAATCACATTAGTAAAGGTTACATGGAAATGCTATTATATTCAGAGGTACTAAAGTTTGACACATGAATTTGGGGTGATACGATTCAGCCCCATCACACATGGTGATAGAAAGTCTGGGTCGATCTGGTACAAGGCATGAGGCTCAGGAGAAAGACCCAAAACGAGAAATTCTGGAGTCATAGTGACTAAAATGAGGAGTCCAAAGAAGCTGATAATATTGAATAAATGAGATGTTGAAATAAGTGATTCTTCTGTGTAGAAGGGAATACAGAATGAAGAAACAGAATGAAGAAAAAACAGGGTTATCTGATACTTAGGTGGTAGAAAATGTTCTTTTTTTAAAACAAATGGATAGCCAATGTGAGAAAGCAGAATACTGTGAGATTAGATAGGCAAAGGAAGGAAAGACTTTTGAGGATTCAGTTATTGAGTTTCTGAGGTTCATAGCAATGAATATGGAAAGTAGAGGGTAGGTAATTCACTTAGAAGATTCAGGTTGAAATGAAGAGATTGAATAATGTATTAAACATTAGAAAAGTGCTGATGAAAAACTTAGCTGAATAGAAATACACCCCTCAAGATAAGAAAACAAGGACATATTTGAACGTAACATTTAAGTTGTATTAGCCAGGACTCCACTGTTTTACCCTTGTACTGACTAACTCAGTACTGCATTTATATTTACTGTATCCCTTTTCTATGAATTACTCCAGTTGACCAACAGTTTCTGGTATAAAAACATCATTAAAACAGAGAGGATGAAGAAGGCATGAGAGGAGGTGGAAATATCCATCTTTTAGGACGGTAAAAAGAAGTAAGCATTTCTATAGTTTTTTTTCTCCTCCAAAATTTAAATCATTAAGAATATGCAAAGATAGAATAAATTCCTTGGAGGAAGAAGATGGACAGACTTGTTCAGCCAGGGCTTTATCTTTATCATTAATTTATTTAATCAAATTATCAGAATCAGATGGGTTGGCAGTTTAGGGGAAATATTTTGAATAAGTTACAGGGAAATTGTCACAGAATCAGTAAAATTTGCCACCTTCATTGCTTAGCATTACTCCAATGCCTTACACAAGAGTTTAAAACTTAGTCTTCTATCAAGGTCAACATTGCCTGCAAACATTTGGGCTTTGCCACACAACTCCTGAAGTAAAAACTCTCTGTATGAGTATCAGTACTCCGCATTTTAACAAACCTCCAGCTGGTTCTGAGGATGCTGATATTTGAGAATCACTGCCTCAAAATACTGGTTGTGTTTTCAGACTGTATCTTTTTACTTACGGCAAATGTTGTAAGCCAACAGAATATGGACCACTTCATTTTTCATTCTTCTTCATCCACATCCTCAGTAGAGGAGTCTCCCCAGAGGCCGGCTTTGGGTGAACAGATCTCCCTTCAGACGGTAGCAGACACTTTCCGGAAGGCTTCAGGGCAGTCGGAGTTGAAATCCTGCCTTCCCGTTTGTAAATGGATGGCTCCAACGGGACCACCGCTGGGGAGTTTGTCTTCGCTGCTTTCCCTTCTTCCTGGGGAGATTCTGTCATCTGCTTCATTTCGCTGTTCTTCGTCTATTCTTTCATTATGGTCGGAAATCTGGTTATCATCACAGTGGTGCAGCTGAATGTTCACCTTCACACTCCCATGTACCTCTTCATCAGCGCCCTCTCTTTCCTGGAGATCTGGTATACCACAGCCACCGCCCCAAAGATGCTCTCCAGCCTGCTCAGCGCGAGGAGGAGCATTTCCTTCAATGGCTGCATCTTGCAGATGTACTTCTTCCATTCCACGGGCATCAGTGAGGTTTGTCTCCTGACAGCTATGGCCTTTGATCGCTACCTAGCCATCTGCAGCCCTCTTCGTTATCCCACTGTCATGACCTCCAGGCTCTGCGCTCAGCTGACTTTCGGTTGCTGCGTGTGCGGCTTTCTCACGCCGCTCCCCGAGATTGTGTGGATCTCCACGCTCCCGTTTTGCGGCTCCCGTCGCCTGGAGCATATCTTCTGTGACTTCCTCCCAGTGCTGCGTCTGGCCTGCGCGGACACACGGGCCATCGTCACGATTCAGGTCGTGGACGGGGTCCACGCGGCGGAGATCGTCGCAGCCGTGGTGCTCATCTTCGCGTCCTACGCCCGGATTGTGGCCGTGGTCCTGCGTATTCCTTCAGCCCGAGGCCGCCGCAAAGCGTTTTCCACGTGCGTCTCCCACCTCACAGTTTTTGTGCTCTTCTTTGGCAACGTGGCCCTCATGTACTTACGCTTCTCTGCCACGTACTCCTTATTCTGGGATACAGCCATTGCTCTGGGGTTTGCGGTTTTGTCTCCGTTCTTCAATCCTATCATCTACAGCCTGAGGAATAAAGAGATAAAAGAAGCTATCAGAAAGCACATGAGTCAAGTTAAAAAAATCCTTTCCTTTTAAGACCAGGGACCTCAAGAGAGAGCATTATAAATGCTGGTTCCTCTTCATCTCCAACTTTAAGGAAAAAAAAAAACTTTTTCCTTCAGCCTGCTAGTGAAACTGACCAAAGTTTCTAATAAAATTCATGAATAAGTGCATTTGGTAGCTACTTTTCTGACTTTATCCAATTCACCATAGTTTATGTATAATTTTGTTCATTAAACTTTTTTGCCACTCAAGTTATTTGAGGCAAATTCATTCATTAAAATGATCTGGGAAAATAATTTTCACATGATCAAAATGGTAGTCTCTGTAACATAGCAACTGAAAAGCATTTTTACATGGCGAAGTTCTCCCTATTGTACTGGTCATGTATATATTTGAAGAATGGGACTAATCTGTAAACTGAGAAATGAAGTATTGATCAATAAGCAATGTAGATAGCTATGTGTCAAATAGCTTTTTTTTTTTTTTTTTTTTTGAGACAGGGTCTCGCTTTGTAGTTCAGGCTGGCCCTGAGCTCACTATGGTGCCCAGGCAAGCCGCCGCGAACTCAGCAATCCTCCTGTCTCTGCCTCCCGAGTGCTGGGATCACAGGCGTGAGCCACCACGTCCGGCATTGTGGTATGCGGTGTTGATTGCCGGTGGGCGTGTCTCCACGCCCAGCATGTGGTTACCGGGGATCGAACTCAGGTCCTTCCGCTTGCGCGGCAGGCGCCGGAACCACTGAGCTAACCCTCCGGCCCTCAAATAGCTTTTGATGATGAATGAAAAACTAATCTGTTTTCACTATGAGCAAATGTTGTATATATTAAATCAGAGAGTAAATATCTAATCAATGTTCAACCTATCACTACAATAAATTTTGACCTTTTTGCCAGTTGATCAACTATATTGAATAATTCTTCCATTTTTGAGCCCCTTCCTCCCTAGCCACTCTGCATTCTGGACTCTTTATCCTACCTTGTTGAAGACTCACTTGTAGAATATTTTTTTAATACACTTTTTTGGGGGCGGGCACCAGGTCCCGCTTTGCAGTTCACACTGGCCCTGAGCTCACTATGTAGCCCAGGAAAGCCTCGGACTCAGCAATCCTCCTGCCTCTCACACCCAGTATTGTTCTATGTGGTCACAGAGGATCAAACCAGAGACCTTGCGATTGCTAGGCAGGTGCCAGAACCATTGAGCTGAATCTCTGGCCCTTGTATACACTTCTTAAAGTTTGATCTCTTAAAGTTTGGGATGAAACTCAAGATTCTGCCAATGTTGGTGCATTTTTTTTTTACCCTTCCTAATTCCACAAACATAAATTCTGTAGCTGTCAGCCTCTTGCCCTCACTTCTGTATAGGGGTCCTCCCCTCCTCACCTTCACCTTAAGTCTTATGATCCCTGTCTTATCTTCATACTTTACTGTATTTGAGCTCTTTCTCCCTGAAGACTGGGTTAGTTTTAAAAATACAGATCTGATCATTTTATTGGTTTGTCTAAAAATCTTCCATGAATTAACCCAACTGCACTACAAACGATGAACTTAAGATACTTTTACTAATAAATGCATTTGTGTGTGTGTGTGTGTGTTGAATAATACTCTAAGTGGAGTGAAAAATAAGAGAAAAGAATACAGTTTAAAAGAGTGAATGGGATGTTGCTCTTACCTTGAAAACAGGCCCCTTATGAATATGTAGATTTAAGGAAACACTTCTGCTTTAGAGACAACAAAAGCTGTTACCTCACGCTTTGTGGATTTTGAAAGTATTTCTTTTGTCAAATATTCAGGTCCATTTATTAATTACATTTTTACTTATAATACACATACGCATTCACAATTATATTTGATAGTAAGAATAATGTAATTTCACACTGACTAGGCACCTTTGATATTGAAGACATTTTACTAAGTGTCTCCTATATCTTGTTTTGTAATAATATTTCTGTAATTGGTGTTATTGTCCTTTATGCTTTTTAAGTATTGTGCACTAACCAGTTGTGCCACTGGATTGCCAGCCTGTCATTTATGTTTTAAATGGAGGAAAATTTTCCTTATAAGGGTTAATCTATTTGTCACAGGATATGCACTGAATGAGAGGCTGAATTGGTATTTAAATGTAGATCTCCCATTTGCTTTTTACACCCATGCTACATTTCCTGATATTGTGGCTCTATTCATGAAGAAATAGAGATAATGTATTAGTAGGGTTGTTTTAAGAGAATTAGAACCAGTGAACTATCTATACATTGATCTACCTATTTATCTATCTATCTAGAAATACTTAATGTAGGAATTGATTTATATCAGTATGGATACTGATAACTCCCTATGATCTGCATCTACCAGTTGTAGAAGTAGAAAAATTGGTCATGGAATTCACCTGAAGTTCTGACAACTAGAAAATCCACGAGCATATGTTCATTATAAAACTGGTGCTGTGAATCTATGTCTAAATTCAAAAGCCTCAAAACAAGTAGGTTTAATGTCCTAGAGCAGGAGAAGATGGTTGCTCCTGCTCAAAACAGAAGCAAATTCACCTTTCCTCCAAGCTGTTTGTTCTCTTCAGGATGTCAGTGCGTTGGATAATGGCACCCAATTAGCGACAGTACCTACTGAGTCCACCAATTCAAATGGAGACTGACTTCCTAAACATTGTCATAGACAGCTACAGAAATATGTTTCAACAGCTACACGGGAATCCTTTAGTCTATTCCAGTTGATACATAAATCTGATTATCACAAGTCCACACTTTTTTCATTTGGCGTTTCTTCAAATCTCATTTACTTTTCAAATAAAAATAATAAGAAAGTTAAAATTCTGGTGCAACTACCCTTTCTACAACCAAAAAATATTTATTCCTTTCTTAGTTGAGCAGATACATAAGGTCCTTGATTGATATTTGCTTCTTCCCCAATGTCTTAAGACCTAAGTAATTTAACGTAAAATTAACAATACATAATGGTAATTTAATAGAGGAAACCTTCAAAAGCTCTGAACTGGAGTCACTTCATGGGCTATATAGATATGATAGAGCAGAAATGAAAAGTGAAGTCAGGAGAATCATTGTGCGGCTAGAAGTAGAAGACAGTTGTTAAGGATTTTGGTTTCCACTTGGAGAGAACCACAAAGAACTGGAGTGTTTTCAGCACAGGAGTGACAGATTCTAAAGGTATCTTTCTCATTGTCACCCCCAAAGGGTCCTAGGAAAGAAGCAGATGAGATATAAAGTGATTTTCATCTCCTGGAAATCTGCTTGAAGCTGTTGACAGATTCCATTGCTTTCATAATAAGTGAAGATTCTAACATGTTTCTAATCTCTTCTTTAGCGCTACTAATCACATCTTTCACTGTGGACAGGATCTCTGCTTTTATCTCAAAAATTATTCTGATTTCCATTTTACTAAATCCTCTTTGGTTACTGTCTCAGAAAGTCCTGAGGATTGAGTTTCAGTTTGTTCTATTCCCATTTCCTCTGGATTCCCCTGTGTGGTGACCTTTGTATCTGTTTTTTTTTAGTATTTTTTCTCATTTCTATTTCTTTGCCATTGTTGATCTTTTTGGTTCAACTGTTGACCTACTGTCTGGCTAATGTTTACTGCAAATCTCTTTTTTCCTAATATTTGAAACTCTTAGGAGATGAGTCCTTCTTGGCTTATCTTCTTTGTATCTGTAATGGCTCTTATACGACCTCAGTTATGGTGCACCATGAAAGGTACTTAAACAGAACAGTCAGATCACCTTGGTGGAAATAATACATTCAGCATCAAACACAGCACAGGAAATTACAAACCGTGGCAGTCACCGTTCTAACACCTTTAGCCACATGAGTTAGGTCTGTGACCAATGCCCAGATTTATAACTAACCACAAATATGTTTATAACCTAGAGCACAGCAGCATCTCCCTTCAGAAATAAAGGGTCACCATAAGTGAAATAGAAAGGACACAGATGTATAAATACCATAACATTTCTCCGTTATGGGTAATGGAAGGTGAAAATGAGCTCTAAAATAGATGATAGGTATTTAAAATAGGAAGAAAATATGCAAAGGGAAAAGGGGGCTTGGAGTAGTAAAGAAGGGAGAGAAAAAAATTGATGGTTAAAGAAAAGGAATCAGAGCTGATGTGTATAGGGGGTGGGGAATCTTAGGGAGGGCAGGGGAATGGGAAACAGGAGAATCAAGATGTGTCATGCACTGGTACAAATTCCCTGTGTTGAATGGGATCAGGTACTTCTCGCCTATAAATGAAATAATAATGATGAAAGAAGGAAAGTAAAAAGATCTACCATTTGACTAAAGAATTGCAAACTGGAATAATATATCAATGTTCAACTACAGTGAAGGGGCAAATAATCTCGGAGGACTTGAGGTAGTTAAAGTTGGTAGTTAAGTATAAACAGTTGATTTTGTAAACAGTTTTATTTGGTAAATCATTTTATTACTTTTCACTACTCCTAGTACATCAGCAACAGAAACAACCAAAACATAAATTACAAATGAATAAAGAAAATGTGCCACATAAAAATTATGGGTGTCATTTAATCTTTGAAAAGAGAGCAATCCCGCCATGTGGGAAGCAGGGATGAGCATTTAATAAGTTATGCTAAGACAAATAAGTCAGAGCAAATAATCATTTTGTGAGTAGTATCTTTTGTAAATAGTTTCATTGTCATTTTTTAAACAGTTTTATTGTCACGATCCAGGTAGCAGCCAAGGTTGGGATAATTTTTTAGAGAAGACAATTTTTTGTAGGACAGAAAAAGAGAAAATGCAAACATGATAGATTAACGGTGACCTATCTTCCATGAAAAAAGAATTTGGTTTTGCATTAAAGTTAACATATTTATCTTGCTGGTTAACAAATGGAGAAAGTCCAACTCCAAGAAAATGCACAATAAATAAGGTATGATCGTTGGGCAGAGAAGCTGTGGGAGTCTGAGGCGAGGAAGAGGTCAACACAACACAGTTCCGAATCCCAGACTGGGCTGAGGCAGGCTGCTTAGTGCTGATTACTCGGCTGTGTGAGGAACAGATCTGCCCCGAGCTGATAACCGGGGCCAAGAACCACAGCCCGCCGAACCATCCCACCCGGCCGCTACCGTACAAAAGACTCCGCTCTCTCTCCCTTTTAAACCTCTCATAAAAGTTTTAAAATAACTTCCCCATTTTTTTTTCTACTCCAAAATGAGTCAGGGCAGTGTTAGAGGACATTTAAAAGATAAGAGATCTTTTCGCAGTTAACACTACCCAATTTGACTTTCACCGCTTGCGGTGCTCCGAGGTTATTTCTCCTTTAGGTTTGTTTGGAAATGTATGCATTACTCAAATTTGCGCTTCTTTCATGAAGGAGAGAATTTCTTCTCCTTACCTTCTTTTTAATGAATCTGCCTGTGACTAACACTAGCATTTTCTGTAAGCCCTCAACACTCACTTGTGTACTACATCACACACCAGTTTTATAGACTATGTGCATTTCGTTCCTCTGTGGTATCTGTGTACATTGTCTATCTGAGTCTTTTCTAATGAAGGTCTTTATGTTACCAGAGTCAATAGGTAATTACTGGTGATGGTAAAGGTACAAGAGGAAAATCAGAAAGTGTTAAGCTTCGAAGGCTCAAAATTTTGTTATGATGCTCCTCTGTGTGTCCCAAAGAAGGCCTTGATACGTGTACTAACAGCGGCAAATAGTGTTTAGACACTGGAGAATCTGTGTCAGTTTCAAGAGAGTGTCAGTTTAAGGTAAGACTGAATTTTGTGTGAGCAGCTGTTAGAACGACTCCTACTGTGTGAATTGCTCCTGGCTCCAGAACTCATCTGTTTCGATATATTAAACCTCTTCTCTGAATGTCTTCTGTGGACTTCAACATTGTTTCCTTGTTCTATGACTCTTACTTACTTTTTAAAAGTATGTAATAGTAACACAACGTGAGATCTGCCCATTTAAGAAGTTTTAAGAGGGTATGATTAATTCAGTAGTGTATAAAGGTACAGGTTGCACACAAGATCTCCGGAATTTAAGAAATTCGCATGAATGACACTTTGTATGCATGCAAGGACAACTCTCCACTTTATACTCTGTCTGAGCCCAAGACCTGGATAATTACAATTTTACTCTCTATTTCTTGATTTTTAAAATTTAATGTACAGGAGTGGTATCATTGGTCCTATGTCTGACTTATTTCATTTAGCATAACTTATTAAATGTTCATCCATGTTTCCCAAGTGGCAAGATTTCTCTCTTTTTAAAGATTAAATGATATCCATTGCTTTTATGTAGCACATTTTCTTTATTCATTTGTAATTTATGTTTTGGTTGTAAGTGAACAGTAACAAACATTGTACTATCTCTCTCTCTCTCTCTCTCTCTCTCTCTCTCTCTCTGAATCTCTCTCTCTCAAGACAGGATCTCACTATGTTGTTTAAACTAGGCCTGAGCTCATTATGTAACCCAGGTGGGCCTCAAACTCACAATGATCCTCCTGCCTCAGCCTCCCAAGTGCTGGGATTATAGGCATGCACCACCATGTCCAGTTCTTGAAATGTATACTTTCTTTGAGATCCTGATTTCAATTCTTTTGGCTATATACCCAGAGGTGTTATAACTGGTTCATCTGGTAGTTTTATTTTTAATCTTCAATTACTGTCAGGAGCATTTCTTCATAAATTTTAGGGAAAAATCATTTCATAATTAGACTACAGCTATCTAAAGCCTAGTGTCACCTTACCCAACAGCCAGCTATGATATGCAGAAACAAACTCCATTTTGTCTCTGGTCACAGCTGAGGCCTCAGTGATCTGTGATTCTCTGGTGCTCAAAGGCAAGACAATGTTAGCTGAAGACATACGGGTTCCTTGAGGACCCAGCAATAACACAAAAGAGAAAAGGTTCACCTGTGGAGGGACGAATTCCTTATCAGTTCAGTCCATCCCATCTGCTATCTGGGACATGCTTTCATTTTCACCTACATGAGCATGAGATTTGTATCAAACATAAACTCACGGAAGCCCTCTAAATCACCCGGGGCTCCTCCCAATGGCTGTGTGTACCCAGTAACTGCTGGCTAGCATGGACAGTCTGTCTTTATCTACTATGAGGCACTCTGAGAACCTCCTGATCCCCAAATACATTGAAATTTTGCAAATATCTGTTGTCTTTTTCTCTTTAGCCCTGGATGACCCCCTTTCTAGGTAGTCAGGGAATCGAACACCCTCTGATAAGTAACCCCATACTGTTTTCCATGATTGCCAAACAATTTTACACTCCCACCAACAATCTACTAGGCTCCTAATTTCTCCTCATGCTTGGGAATACTTATTATCTCTTCCCTCATTTTTTTTTAAAGTAGACATTCTAAGAGGGGATAAATGATATCTTAATGTAGTTTTTATTTAATTACCCTACTTAGTGATTTGACTGTCTTTTCTTACATCTGTTAGTTACATCTGTATCTTCTTTAGTGAAATGTCTGTGTAAGCCTTTGTTCATTTTTAAATTTGGTTTTGCCATTAGTGTTCTATTTGTTATTGATCTGGAGCAATTCCTTGTACATTTTATATGTTAGTCTTTTATCAAATATAATCAAATATTTTTTCCATTGCTTAGACTACCCTTTTAATGTGTTGCTTTTTTTACTTTAGTGCTCAGGAGCTTTTAAGGTTGATTTAATTGGAATTGTTTATCTTTGTTTTCTTTGCTTATGGTTTCATTTCTATGCACAAGGAACAACTGGGATCAATAAAGCTTTTTCCCATGTTTTCTTCTAGAAGTTTATATGATTTCACTACACTCAAATAAAATTTAATACAAAGATAGAAACAAATGTGTAGAAAAGCAATTATGTTATATGTTTTTTTTGTTTTTTGTTTTTTTGAGACAGGGTCTCGCTTTGTAGTTCAGGCTGGCTCTGAGCTCACTATGTAGCCTAGGCAAGCTTCAAACTCAGCAATCCTCCTGTCTCTGCCTCCCAAGTGCTGGGATTACAGGCGTGAGCCACCACGCCCGGCTATGTTATATGGTTTTTATGAACCTGAGTCTGACTTTGAGATGAAGAAAGTAATTTATCTGTATCCAAGAGATTAGAAGAAGTGTCTATTGAGTAATTAGCATATGTTAATTTACACATTGACATGATTAATTTAGATTAATTTATTGTTGCTGCAAAAGATATTATCAGCCCTTTTTTTGTACAATAAAGACCCTGAAAGCCGAAGTATCATTCTATTGAAACTTAATTTATAAGTATTCACATAAAGAATCAAATCCAATGTGAACATGACCATTATACCATTATGCCATTCATTCAGTATTTCTGATTCTGTGTATTTTTCCTTGAATTCCAGGATCATTTACCAAAGACTTTTACAACTATAATTAATCTTGTGATTAAGTATTAATTATAGTATAGCTTAGTCCGTAAGACTATCCATCATGGGGGGAAATAAAAACATGTCTCTTAAATATATGATGCTAGGAAACATCACTTCTCACCAAGGAAAAAAGGGAAATTAGAAATTTGTCTTATACCATATCCCCAAAACAACTCAACTTGGGCTGAAGACAAATGTATGACATGAAACTCTAAAATGCCTACAAGAAAACATGACAGTCATCAATTATGGCAGTATTTTCTGGGATACAGGAACAAAAGCTTTAAGTATTAAGACAAAAAAATGGAATGAAGTTTGCTATAGTAACTCTAGTGGTTGGTAGGGGGCATTGAAATCAGCCTATTATTATTTTTTTGATTATTTGTCTTGCTTTAGTAAATTTGGTCAAAATAACTTTATCCCTTGTGAACCATTTCTGCTTCCTTTTTTCTCCATCAAAATAATATATGAACTATATGATAGTTATATCACATATTAAAAATAAATTCCATTTTCAATCATTTTGTGATGTCATTAGTTTATCCATTGAAGCATTTTAGTTTTTGTTTCACAAGATCAATAAACACATTCACACATCTTATTTTTTTGTTCCTTCTGTTTGAATGATTACAGGTACAGCTAAATCGTATTTTCAAACATCTGACCTGTGAGGCCAGAAATAAAATCTTTTCCTTGTTTTTAAAAAGACCCTACAGCACAAGTCAGCGTCATCTGTGGGCTTGAGGCCTGTTAAAAATCTGCAGTTAGATCCTGATGAAGTCATTCCGCTAAACTGACCTAAGTTCTTGTACTACAAAGAGCCAAGAGGAGTACCCTGTAATTATCCTGCATTGATGATTCTCAAGATTTATAGATTCTAAAGCCAATCAGATACAGAACACAGTTTTAGCAGAGCTGCTGGTTTACATCTGCAACTGGGTTTTCTTCCTACTTTTTCATCTGAAAATTTGCCTCCTTTTTTTTTAAGTCTGCTGAGAAAATGAGAGTAACACCCTACCACACACCCGCCAAAGTGCTGAGTTATCTTCTATTTGTGAAAGTTAGCAGCTGCCTCAGCTGAATATGTCTCCTGAAGATAAAGTTGATTGTCTACAGTTGGCAGGGTGATTCCGAGAGTTTTTTTTTAAGTCTTTACCAAATTTATATTTCTGACAGTCATTTTTTAATTCAGCTGAAGAATTCCATCTCTCTTAAATACATTTCATCTTGGCAAGTTCTAGACCTTTAAGATAACAAGAACAATTTGCAAAGGAAACCGTGAGTAACAAATTCAATTCTCTTTAGTGTAATTTGTCACTGATATTATTAGGAAAATTGTCTTGTTTGAACTGTCTATACTATGTTTACAGCATCATTGAAAATTGTTATTTGATTTTTAAGAAGTAGAAAATTTTAATTCTTATTTTGTGTATATTCAGATTTAAACAATAACCTATAACTTATGGGTATATAGCAATCAAAACTCAGCGATGCTGTATTAGTTCACATATAGCACCACTAGGTAACTTGGAACAAAAGAAGCCTGATAAAGGGTTGAGTCTCCATGCAATAATTTAATATGACAGTCACACTAGTAAATGCTGCTGATAGGGAAAAAAATTGAGTAAAATAAATAGAGTAGAACTGAAACTATAATGAAAGTTCAGCAGAAAGTAAATCAAGGAAACAAGGCTCAAATCATATGAGTGAATGGTCTTTGGAAATTTTGCTGAAAACTAACACAAAGATTGGATTCCTCTAATGACAGTTTGTTGTTGTTGTTTTACACTATGAGGTTTTCAAGAACAGTTACTGAATTAATAATTTGAAATTTATTAAGTCAGTAGAAGATAAGTTAAATTTGGATTTATAATTGTTTTTCATAAAGCAAGTACAAAGAATAAATAGCACATTAGTCATTTTCTAAATATAAAGTAAATTGTTCAAAAATTTTTATGTCCTTAATTCCAAACCATCTTACAATTATTTGTTAAATCAAGTTCAGGATGACCAGCTCTTGCTGATTTCTTTTAAACATTTGAATGGCATAAAATTACATTTCTTTTTGATCTATGTAAAATCCCAGATTCCTCATTTAGACCAGTTCTGTTACTAGTCCAGTTGCATTTTATCTGCAGTTGGTACACATTTTTTGAGAAGCTGGGAAAGTCTTTCTGACAATTATGAGCTACTAGTCTAAGCAGAAGCTATATATTGTTAAATTTCCATAAATATATGTGGCCCTTCTAGCAATAAACATGTAAAGGCTTAAAAGATGTGTACATATATATTTAACATAAGTAAATACCTAGAGATACATGAGCAGTAGTAGTAGATAGAAGCTTTTAAATTATATATTTGTTTTCAATTTTTTCAAACTTTCAACTGGTGTGCAGTATTTTTACACATTTATGAGATACACTGGGATATTACTGAATAACTTGCAGGTCATGGAGAGCAGTGGGCCCAAAGTTTTGGAGACAGCAGAAGAAATTCAGCAGAGGCGTCAGGAAGTGTTGAATCGCTACCAGAGGTTCAAGGAACGAGTTGCTGAGAGGGGTCAGAAGCTTGAGGAGTCCTATCACTACCAGGTTTTCAGGCGAGATGTAGATGACCTGGAAAAGTGGATCTTGGAGAAGATCAAGATCGCAGAGGACAAGAGCTACAAAGAAACACCTACCACCCTCAAGGTCAGTTCCAGACACTTCCCCAGCCCAGACTCAGAATCTGAGAAACAAGTTTTTCCCTATGTTAATGAGGACAGATGGGTCAGAAAAAAAAAAATCTCATTCTGCTGAGGGGGGAAAATAAAACACAGAAGGCACAACAAATAGTTGGAATGTGAACTTTAGGATGGAATTAAGAGAAAAATCTAAAGGTGCTTCTCCTTATAAATGTGGAAGAGACTGAGAAGAGAAAAACTCAAAGGAAAAAATGATGATAGTTGAAACACTAAACAGTTTCTTACAAAAAACTTCTATCAATAACACTTTCTTGTAAAGCAAAGGTATAGCTGCTTAACTACAAAAGAATAAAAGATTAGGTAATACGATATATTGTCTTTCTAGATGACACATTTTCATTTATTAAAATCTTCAGCATTTAATTGGCAAGGAAAACCCTAGATAATATTCCATGCTAATTTGAAATAATGTGAAATTAATAAAATCATGAAAAATGAGTAAGCGCGTGTTTAAAAAGTCTCTGACATAGATGATTTCAATATTGTGTGACGTGAACAACAGACTCGTGGTAAAGAATCATGCAAGTACTTCTCATGCAAGTACTCTCTGTTCTCTTCAGAACCAGGGATTTTGCTGGCTTTCCTTAAATTGCCCTCAGGTACTCTTGTTAATTTCAGCTCAAAAGTCCTAGGAGGACAAGTTTGGTGGGAAGTTCTGCAGCTGCCTATGGACCTCATAGCATAGCATGTGGCACCATCACCATCAGAAGCCAGGGATACACATGCTAAAAGTGTAACGGATACTAAGCAGTGAGCACCTGGAACAAGATCTAAATCATATATCTCGAATGAATTAATTGACACATGACAAGAGAGAGCTCATGATACACTTACCATCATCATTATTAAAGATACTATCTTGGATTGCTCTGAGTCTGAGGCTTGCCTGGGCTGTACAGTCAGTTCAGGGTCAGCCTGAACTACAAAGTGAGACCCTGTCTCAAATGAAAACAAAACAAAACAAACACAAAAAACTAAAGAGACCGTCTTCTTGGCTATGTTCCACTTTCAAAAGAACTCAGTAATTGTTGTTTTAGAGAACACTAAGTGTAAAACATTTTTACTTCCATAGGGTCTATGAGACCTTTTAGATAACAGGACATTTATTGAAAGTTCTTTAAAGGCAAAAGGGTCCAAGAATGACTCTGGCCTCTGACTTGGGCCTGGGACATTTTGAGAACTTATGCTCAGGGGCTGTACTTGCTTTAGGAAATTACTATTTTAAACATGGATCTAGATTAATTTAATCTAGGTTTGGAGCAGGTAGTCCTGCCTAACAATAACATGAGGGGAACAAAGTGCACTTTATGGTCCAAAGACATAATGTTTCAATAAGCATAAAGTCATGGGCTGGAGATTTAGCTCAGTGGTTCCAGCGCCTGCCTCACAAGCGCAAGGTCCCTGGTTTGATCCCTGGTAACCACATACAACAATACAGGGCATGGTGGCTCACACCCACCAGCAATCAGTACCACATACCACAAATGCTGAGCCTGGTGGCTCAAATCTCTAATCCCAGCACTCGGGAGACAGAGGCAGGAGGATTGCTGAGTTCCAGGCTTGCCTGGGCTACATAGTGAGCTCAGGGCCAGCCTGAACTACAAAGTGAGACCCTATCTCAAAAAATAAATAAAATAAAATAAAATAAAACAAAACAAACATGAAGTCTATTTTTCTAAACATTAGGAACCTGTACAGCCACCTGCAGAAGCAGAGGCCCTCTCTGAAGAAGAGTACAAAAACATCCTTGTCGCTGATTCCCAACTGATCTATCAGGATATTAAGGTAAACATTTGACAGAGGTCTCCAGAGTATGCTTTGGATTACTTTTTGTTATCAGAATTTTAATGGATTACATCAGATATAAGCCTTGATGTGACTGTCCATGAACAAGAGTTGCTGTTCCCCGTGTTCTATTCGAGTGACACAGAAGAAATCGTGGAGCGGGAGAACGAACTGAGGCATAGATTTCTTTGGATGATAGCACATGTCTGCTGAAGTCACCACAGAATAATTTAGCTTTAATTCAAGCCACTTCAACCTGCAGTATATTTCTGAGAGGAATTAAAATTTTCTAAGTGTCTTTTAGTGATTTCTTTCGACCTCAGTCTCCTTATTTCTTTCTTTAAATCACTGAATAACTGACATATCCTACATGAACCTTTTTGCCACCTTTTCTCTTTGTGTGTTAAGGCTATTTAAAAAATATTTAGTACGTCAAACTTTTGATTGCTAGTCTACTTATCTAAGCTCTTTTTTCCCTTTCTTCAAAAAATTTCTAAAACATATTAGCGTATGGATTTAGCTCAATGGTTCCATCACTTGCCTTATAAGTATAAGGTCTCAAGTTTGGCCCCTGGTACAAAAATAAATTATTTTCTATAATTTATGACATCAAAAATGTTCCTTGAATACCAAAAACGTGGTGGTAACCACTGTTCCAGTAGCATTTACTCCCTATTATGCATTACTAGTGTATCAGCTATTTCTGACTTAAAACATCCATTCTCCACCAGAAAAAAAAAAAAAAAGGCTGTTCTTGACTCATATTACTTCTGGTAGAAAGCTCCCTGGAGAAGTTTGGTGGAAACCTAATCTCATAAGACAGCCTGTAGCATAGTCATCTCCTGGAGGAAAGAGTACACAAGGTACAGAGATGACTGCTTTTGGTCAGGGAGCACCTAGAACAAGATCAAAATAAGGTTTCTCCAGTGGTTCAATTTCCACATGACGAGAACAGATCCCAGATGCATGTTTATAAAGCCATTGTTATGACTACCACCTTTGTCATTATTTTCTACTTAGAATAAAGCTTAGCTATTCCTCTTTTCTGAAGATGGAAAACACTACGTGTTTCATACTTCCATTCCAATGGAGCCTTTAAGATGTTAGCATATTTTTCACAGTAGCAGAATTAAAATCTCCAAAACACCTGGGGAGAGGAAAAGACCTCCTCTGGGACGCTTGGGATGCACTGACAACCTGTGTTCAGTAGTTCTACCTAGAGTGACCATGGCTTCTAAGATCTGGCTATTGTAGTTACTTCCACAGATCGGTGTTTAATCCGAGTTTTGGGGTATGTAATTCTGGCTGAAAGTAAGAGAAAAAGGATGTAGTTTGCCTTACTTTCCGAGACAGTAGGCTTCATCAGTCATGACTTCTGCTTTCTAAACTTCAGGGAAAACACCTGAAGCATGAAGCCTTCGTGGGAGAAGTTCAAGCAAAATCCCGTGCCCTTCCTGAACTGGAAGAAGTCCAGGAATCCCGGTTCACAGAAGGTCATTTTGCCCATGAAGACACCAAGGTAAGTGTGCAGTACAGATCTCAAAGAGAAGTTTCTAGGACCAGGAGAGCGTCCATTGGTTAGGCCAGATGTAAACCTTGATGTTATGAGCTCCGATGTTATAAGCCTTGATGCTTAGAAGAGGGGTTTCCACCTCTTGTGTTCTACAGGGGTTGGCAGCAGTAGAAGTGATGGAATCTCATTGTGTTCAGCGGGGTGAGGAAAGAACCAAGTTGGGGATCATGTCATTGGATGCTACTTTATTTTCCCTTGTGCCATGTGGGATAATTTGGCTCAAGAGGAAGATCACTCCAACCTGCTTTCTACTTCTTAGATGAATCAAATTTTGCAAGTTTTTTTTTCTAATTATGCTGTCTCACTTCATTGGCCCTTTCTGTCTTCAAATGTGTTATGTTCTTCATTGAACTTTTTCTGAATTTTTCTTTTTTATCTATGAAGGTTTTTTGTCTTTACACATCACATCTTCTAATTACTCTTGTATCTTTCTGAACGGTCTTTTCCCTTTATTTTGAGTAATCTTAAGATCTCATGTCTTCAGAAAATCTACTTTAAATACCTAAATTTAAAGACAATCATCAAATCAGTAGCATTTACTGCTGTTCTTCAAATATTAGTGTATCAGTTGTTTCCTTACTTAGCTTATATACTCTTCCAAATCTTTGTAGTTATGTAGCAAATTGACGATCCTTTTCTGTGACTTTGAATATTTTTACATTGTCAAAACACATTTCCATTGCATGGTTTTGAACTTGGACTGTTTTTTGTTGTTGTTTGTTTGTTTGTTTGGGTTTTTTTACTATATAGCATAAAAATTGTTTCCTATCCTACTTTCAGCAAAATATATCCAAGTAATATAAGATTCAATCAAAAAATGAGTTTTGAGGGCCGGAGGGTTAGCTCAGTGGAAGACTCACACCCACCAGCAATCAATACCGCATATCACAATGCCGGGCGTGGTGGCTCACGCCTGTAATCCCAGTACTCGGGAGGCAGAGGCAGGAGGATTGCTGAGTTCGAGGCTTGCCTGGACTACATAGTGAGCTCAGAGCCAGCCTGAACTACAAAGCGAGACCCTGTCTCAAAAAGGAAAAAAAAAAATGAGTTTTGAGAAAAAAGAAAAGACAATTTGCAAATTTATTCATTTATGTAAAATAGAAATAATTTTGTATTATTATGTTGTGTGTAATTAGTATTCTCCATTAATTAAAACATTTGAGAAATGTTTAAAACATACCCATCTGTCAGAATGACTAGGACTGTATTGGGTAGAATTATGTTGAGAGAAAAATGTGGTTCACACACTTCCTTGAACAGCACATGATATAGCTGGTAACTTTATTTTTATTAAATACATAATAAATGATATACTGAGCTAATCTATAACCTAACCCTGAGTATAGTATCAGACTATATATTCCCTAAACATTTTTTACTCTTTTGGTGCCATAGGTTGCTAATAATGCACCAAAATTTAGCTTGCATTCTCTGTTGCTTTGGTTGTTTTTTAAAATTGATTTTATTGGTACTTTTTATGCATACAGTATCACCACATTTAACATTGAGAATTTGTACTTGTGCATAACACATCTTGATTCTCATTTTTCTCTTTTCTCTTGTCCCCCCATAACCTCCACCCCTATATACATAAACTTTGTTTCCTTTTTCCTACCCACCCTTTACCTTTTCTTTTTTTCATATTTTCTTCCTATTTCACATTCTCTATCCTATATTTTGGCATTCATTTATACCTACTGTTTTTCATGCTAAAGAAAAGATATGGAACTTACATATCTGTGCCCTATTTATTTCACTTATGGGTATGTCCTTGAGGTACATCCATTTTATTATTAATGACTCGAATTTATCATTATTTATGGCTGAGTAATATTTCAGTGTATAGAAACCCACATCTTTACCCAGTTCCCTATTGATGGGCATTTGGGCTCTTTCCAGGATTTAGCTATCACAAACTGAGCTGCTATAAACATGGGTGCAATATGTCACTGTGGTATGACTATTTTAACACTTTCCTGTATGTACATAGCAGAGGAATCGCTGAGTCAAATGGGACCTTGAGTCCTAGTTTTTTGAGGAATCTCCACAGTGGTTGCACCAGTCCACATTCCCACCAAAGTGGGGAGCTGTTTCTCTCGAAATAGCCCTGCTAGCATTTGTTATTGGTTGACTTCGTGATAGCAGCCATTCTTTCTGGAGTGAAATGGAATTTCAGTGTAGTTTTCACCTGCATCTCTTGGATGACCAGTGATGTTGAACATTTATTCATATGTTTCTTTGCCACTTTTATTTATTCATCTGAAAAATGTCTATTCCTTTAAGATGTCCATTTTTGAACTGGATCTTTAAATTGGGGGGTAATTTAAGTTCTTTTATATTTTAGACAGCAGTCCTTTGTCTGAGAAATAGCTGGTAAAATTTCTTTCCAATGTTGTAGGTTGTCTTTTGGTTCTTTTGGTTTCTCTTGCTGTGCAAAAGCTTTTTAATAAGGTGAGATCCCAATTATTATTTCTGCTAGTACCCATGCTGCAGAGGTTTTGTTCCTAAAGTCTTCCCCTATGCCAATGTCTTCAAGAGTTTTATATACCCTATTTTCCACCAGGTTTAGTGTATCTGTTTTAATATTTAGCCCTCTAATCCACTTTGATTTTAGTTGGGTGCATGGAGAAAAAGATAGATCTAGCTTTAATTGTTGGCAAGGTGCAACCCAATTTTTCCCACACCATTTGTTAGGGTCTATCTTTCTTCCATTGAGGATATTTGGCTCCTTTGTCAAAGATGATGTGGCATAGTATATCTGGAGTTGTTTCTGCATCGTTTAGTCTGCTCCACTGATCCTTGGGGCTGTTTCTTTGCCAGTACCATGCTGTTTTCAGCACAATGGCTTTGTAGTATAGTTTCAAGTTGGGGATTGTGATACTCCTGCCATGATCTTGTTGCCTAGAACTCTTTTTGATATTCTAGGTCTCTTGTGGTTCCAGATGAATTTTTGGATTGTTTTCTCTAGATCTGTGCAATACAATGTTGGGATTTTAATTGGGATTGGATTGAATCTAGATGGTAGTTTTGGTAGTATGGACATTTTGACAATATTGGTTCTTCCTCCTCAGGAACAAGGGATGTCTGTTTGCTTTTGTACTTACAGCATTCACTTCCTGCCATCTACCTGCCTCCCTGTTCCTTAAGACTGTTTGTAGGAATAGTTTTCCCCATATCTTTCCACTTATGCATCCTATTGGTTGTAGTTAACCTCTCCTCCAGAACTCTAAAGCATTTTGACAAACATTTCTGTAGTGGAAGATCATATTTCTTTTAATGTAACAACTAATTGCACACAAATCCAATTTTTAAATCACTGAATGAATGAATAATGATGAAAGGAAGAACTTTTAACCTAGATACTTTTCTGCACCGGTCTTTGAGTCCGTATGTATTCTGCAGCACATCTCATACTTCTGCTCTCTTCCCTAAAGACTCATCTGGAGGAACTTCGCCACCTGTGGAACCTGCTGCTGGAGCTGACCAAAGAGAAGAGCGACTGGCTACTGCAGGCCTTGAAGTTCCACCAGTACTTCCTGGAGTGTGATGACATCTTGGAATGGATCAAGGAGAAGGTATGAGACAGCGTGCAGATTGGACTTCCTATCCTTCTACCCCAGTAACTCATTAGCAGTTCACTGCACACTATTGACAAAGAAACCAGAGTGCTTGTTTCTGAACATCGTTCCTTGGAACAAGAGGGATTTTGGCAAAGAATCATGGGTCTTCTGGAGATTAAATGGTAGGGGATAAGCCTAAACCTGTAGCTCTTTATAGGCAGAAGATATGATTTACATGAAGAACATGGCCTGGAATATTGTCTGGGAGGATTGTCCCCCTCCCATCTTTCATGGTCTTTATTTCCTTCTCAGGTTTCTGCTCACCATCTGGGGCCTGGCTGAGTTATTTCCAGCTCTTTCCCAAACCCCTTGTCTCTCAGCACCCATAGACATAGAGAGGCTTGTATTGATTGATTGATTAATTGAGTTTATCTATAAAAGGACACTAGAGTAGAACTAAGATGAGCTGCTTCCTTATTTCCCAAAACATAAAAGAGTACTTTCAGAGACTCTCAGCAACAGTGCTCTGGATTTCACAGCCAGAGTACCCTAAGGCCTGTCTCCTCTGTCCAAGGTGCTTCCTCTGAATTATCCTGTCTTCTGAATTCTGGAGAGCGTTCTTCCAAGCTGCTCAGTATTTCATCTGAATTATTCCCCAATTGCAAGATAGGGTTTGGGGCTTTTGAGCTGCTAGAACTCCTCAACATTTCTGGGACTCAACAAATTTTACTGCATCCACAGAAATCTATTGTGACATCTACAGAGCTGGGTGAGGCCTGGGAGCGCACAGAATTTCTGCATAAGAAGTTTGAAGAGTTCCAGGAGGAATTGTCTGCTCGGAAGAGGAGAGTGGATGAAGTGAACAAATATGCCAATGAATGTGCCGAGGTGAGGTGGGGGCAGAAGAATTACCTCGGGGGAAGGGTTCTCTGCCCAGTAGGTGATGGGATATGAGGGAAATGGGACATTGTGAGAAAACAGTGGGAAGTGTGTTGCTGATGCAATATTGCCTGGAAATTTTCTTCTTCCCACAAGCAACCCCCTTTTTTCAGTCCACGGAAATGAAAGTAGGAGGGGATATACATATGTCTCCATGTGTGCTTTTGCATGTGTAGGAATTATATCCACCAGAAATAAGCCTCTGTACCATACAGAAGAATGATTACTCATCTTTATGAGTGCATTTTATTTCTTCATGAAAAGAGACAAAAATAAAGTAGTGAAGAATGTAAAATAATGTTTGTTCATCATGTGCCTAGCTATACACACACACACACACACACACACACACAATACCCTTATACATTGTTATCTTTGAAAGTGGGACAGGGAAGAGTTGGGTTTACCTCACTTACTTAAGAAAGTACTTATGACACTTGGCAGACTTGAGAAAAGATGCAAACCAGGCATAAATGACCCTAACATGTAAAGGAAACCTGTGCTGTCAGTCTCGCCCAGTGTAGGGGCACAGAGCACAGAGTCTGCTGGCTGGTGTACTAGTTTTGATCAAAGCTAGAGGACAGGGCTATGGTGCAGGTCAAGATCTTGTTATACTGATCACTTTCCTCTTCTGACCAAATATGAACCATATCCAGTGCTGAAATGATTTTTGATGATTTTTGATTTTTCATCTTTGCCCAAGTTCACTGTCAATGTCTGTCCACAGGAGAACCATCCTGAACTGCCTGTAATAAAGTTACAACAAGATGAGGTGAATGCTGCCTGGGAGGACCTGTGTAATCTGGCTCTCCAAAGAAGAGAAACTTTGTCTAGTGCTGCAGACCTCCAACGATTCAAAAGGTATTACTGTGGCTCCCTTGACATAGTATCATGTTTATTTGTATTAATCACTTACTTCATCATTGAGACAAAATACTTTGAACCTTGCCATTTAAAGCTTATTTTTCTCATGTTAGGGTGCTTGGTCAGTGCAGAAACAGCATGGCAGAAGAATATAGTGATAGAAAACTACTCATTTTAGGACAGCTGAAGAAGCACAGAGCAAAAGGAGAATCTTGGAGGGATATAAACTCTTCTAGGTCGCTCAAGCAACACATCTCTTCCAGCCCTACCTCCTAATGGCACATTTGGCTGCTGGATAGATCCACTGATGAGTATAACAGCCATACAAAGCCATCGCATTTCAAACGCACAAGGCTCTGGGGGCCATTTCAAACCTAAACCCTAATGGGCTCTGTCTGCTGCTGTTGGCATTTCATGGCCAGTGTTTCACATCTAAGTGTACCATGCATTTGCCTTTGGAACAAGGAAGTTAAGAAAACTGAGGATCACTATGTAACCAAGTAAGGGAGACTGGAACCCAAAGCAGTACAAGAGAAGCACTGATATACTAGTGGTAGAAACTCTGTACAAGAGAAAAGAATGAGGAAGAGATAGATGAAGTAGAGTTGGGGGGAAAATATTCATGAAGAGCTGACTCAGATGTGGAGAGCCTCTCTGGTAGCCCAGCTATCAGAAGACCAAGGTCCTTAATGTCTCAGTAGAAACAACTCATAAATAGGAAGGAAGGCAAGGAACTTCCCACCTGGATAGATTAAGCTTGTCCATGCTGTGTGATCTGTTGCTGTTTGTCTTGCAATGCTGCCATTCGATCCACTAGGCCTTATGTTCATTTCTGGTAGGGATGTGACTGAAGCCATCCAGTGGATGAAGGAGAAGGAGCCTGTTGTCACCTCTGAAGACTATGGCAAAGATCTTGTTACTTCTGAAGCCTTGTTTCACAGTCACAAGGGACTGGAGAGGAACCTTGCAGTCATGGAGGACAAGGTAAGTCACTTTGGCAAAATAGCTGGATCTTGGAGTTAAAAGAAGGTATTTGGTGGTCATCCTGCCTCACACTAACACCAATATTGACTGAAGACACAATAAGTTCACTTTTTAGTGAAGGAAAAATTCTGGCAGTCTTTCCTATGAGTGTTTTTTTTTTCCTTATTGAACCTGAATCCTGTTTATTTTAGCATTTGCTCTGTAGATCGGGAAAAGTTTCTTCTTCCTTTTGTAATAAACTGAGAGACTGATGCTACATGCAACTTTGACTCTCTAAAGCTGGAGAAGTCTAGTCCCTAAGTCTAAAGAACCAGAGATAAGTATACTAGAACCCATTATCTTTAAGTGATTCCCAACCTTTATCCACCTCTCAACTTTAGCTGTGATTAAAAACAATTATTGTTGAGGGTTGATGGAAAAGTCAACCACAGAAAGATCCAAACTTGCTGAGCTTTAATTGCAGGCTGACTCACTCTGTGGACTATTTCTGTAAACTTCTACTACACATCCTTTATTCCCCCTCATTTTAAAATTTTGGCCCTTTTTTCTTACATTAAGTAATAAAATCCAGGACTTTTTCAACAATGATGACAAAGTACCAGATCTCCACAATCCAAGATTTTAGTTGAATATGAGATAAAACTGTAACACACAGAAAGTCACCATATCTATACTTTGCCATAAGAGCCCTGCTGTTAGAGAATTATTCTTGGAAAGATCTGGTATTACTGAAAGTTTCTCAATCTTTGGGACAGGTACATATTTCTGATACTCACTGTCTTACTTAAAGAGAAAGAAGGAAATAGAGACAGATTTAGGTAAAAAAAAAAAAATTTGCTTCTAACACTAGCTGAATGACTTTGAGCCAAAAAAAGCATGTTACCTCTGATGACACATAAAAGGAGAACACAGATGACTTCAACCTTAGGATATTACTAAATAAATAATATAACAAATGTGTGTGAAGTGCTGAACACAATGAGAGATAAAATGTACTCAAATTGTTATTAAAAGAATGAACTAATATATTAGTAAAATATAGCACTATAAATATATTTGCCAATTACTTTTCACATAATTGTGTTATATGAACTTGGTCAGGAATAAGAGTGCTTCAATTGTCTATTAGGTTTCTGTTCCATTTCAAAGGTAAAGGAGCTATGTGCCAAAGCAGATAAGTTGATGATCTCCCACCCCTCAGATGAACCTCAGATCCAACAAATGAAGGAAGATCTGGTCTCGAACTGGCAACACATTCGTGCCTTGGCTACTACCAGATATATAAAGCTGGAGGCATCTTACGGGTAGGAAATTTCTCTCCACCTATTGTCCCAGATACTTCTGCAGAGTTCACACATAACGTCAAAAGTAAAAGAAGAGTACAGGGAGTAACGTAGACAGGGACTGACTGGCCTCTCCTGCTTGCTGAGTAGAGGAAAATGAAGTTTTGATTCTCTAGGAGAAATTTGTTTATCAATATAAAACTCCACATCCCTTTACTCACTCGCATACCCCTGCCTTCCCACTTGTAGGATAACTATACAGTAGCCTTTAAAGCTGGAAAACTTCTGGCTCTGGCTAAGGAGCAAAAATAAGATTTTTAAAGGAAAAATATTAAAAATAACTCCACAGTTATCTCCTGTCTATTGGTTAAAAGCTCACAAAATCTATGATAATGAAGTAGCATTTTAATGGTTAATTCTTATGGTAGTAGTGAAACTGCCAGAAGATAGTGTTTATTGTTAGAATTTAAAATCAAGTAGCAAACCTGTTTTGAATAGATAATCATTTTTAAAAGTTCTTTTTATTTATTAACAGAGTTAAATGTAAACTAAGATGCATAAAGAATCCTAATCCTAATTCTAGACCTTCTTTCCACAAAGTGCCATCTGTTATTTAAAAACATGCATTTATTTATTGGCTGCACTGTGACTGGCTATATTATTGCAAGTGCCACTGGGTAGAGACAGACCTTGTTGTGGTGGAGATTTAACATTCATGTGAGGAATGGTGTCATCCAGTGACACACGCATCCTAGGATATTCACTGTGGTGTGAAAGGCTTACATCCTGCACCCGGAAAAGAACTGTTAGTAACCGGAAGTAGTACATTCGGGGACAGGAAGTGGTCGGGTTAATGTCTAGGGTACCTCATATATCTTAGTACAGCTCAGTTCTAGTTCTTTCTTCCAAGTCCTTTCACATCTGGTTTTGCTCTTTTCTCCTTGATCTCAATTTTTCCACAGGTACCATCGGTTCCTATCAGACTATGAAGAACTCTCAGGCTGGATGGAAGAAAAAACTGCTCTGATCAATGCCGATGAGCTACCAACAGATGTGGCTGGTGGGGAAGCCCTATTGGACAGACATCTGCAGCATAAGGTAGAGACCAAAGGTCTTCTCGGGAGGAGGAAGAGGAAGGGTAGCAGTGAGGGAGAGATGCGGTGTAGTGCCCAAGATGTCCAGTGTCTTGATGTATATGAAATACCTTGTCTGTTGGCCACAGCACGAGATTGATTCCTATGATGACCGATTTCAATCTGCTGATGAGACTGGCCGAGAGCTACTGGAGGGCAAGCACGAAGCCTCGGATGAAATTCTGGAGAAGGTAATCTAGTACAACAGGATCTGTGAAAAGTATATTAAGTATCTCAGAAAATGAAGGGGACAGAAGACATCCAAACACCACTGACATGGACTTCATTTTTATATTCCTTTGTTTCATGTACGCTTTAACTGAACGGCAATTAATAATAAGTGCCTGCTCCTTTTTGAGCCTTTATGTCATCAACTCTGTGTCATCGATCTGTCCTGAAACTTCTGTCCTATTTTGCTTAGCTGTATATGCTGGTTTGATACATTCCCAGCTCATCTTCAGACTGTAAATTCAATGGATTCTGGCTTATTAGTAACTTTTGGGTGCCTCGCAGTACCTACAACAGTGCCCAACCAAGGGCTGACATCTATACCTTTGCTACTCTCCTCCATATAACAATATTAAGCTGATTTTTCCTTTGTGTACATTTCTCACATTTTAAATACTGAATGACTAAGTATTTTCACTAAGTGAGGAGATCCCACCCTCCTGGATCACAGGAGCCCTGCCTCACTCCTCTGACAAAGGTTAGTCTATCCATAGCATCTGGGTACTCTTTAGAATGATAATCCCGGTAAGATTTTTGTCTGCTTTTCTTCTTATGAGATTCCAAACAGAGTCTTCGACTTTGTGTGATGAGTGAGGTTGAAATAACCACATTTTTAATTTCTCTAGTATTTTTTTGGCAGCATTAGAGTATGGATTTTATTCTTTTATAGAACCTTATCTATGAAAACCTAGCTATTATCATTATTCTTATTAATATTATTATTATTATTACCAACATCCCAAGATTGTGAGAATTTGTGCTGCATTTTTGACAAAGTTAACAAGAATAGCTATGATAAACTGGAACTTCTTGGGCAGATACTTATTCAGAAACAAAGATATTTTTTCTGTGTGTAAGCCTTTTTTTTCCCTTTCTTTAATGGTAATTTATTTTCAGAATAAAATGATAACTTCTTAGTCTGACATTTTAAATCCCCTATGAAGTTGAACCATTGAAATGTCTGCCTATTTTAAAGCATTTAACCTTTTCTTTAGAATACATTTTATTTTTGGAAATGACAGTGGATGTAAGGCCACAGAAAGAAAAACACTGATTCTAGTTTTCCCCCTGGCTTTTCTTTTTCTTTTATTTATTTCTTTATTTTCTAATCAAGATTCTCAAATGTTTCTTGTAGTAAATTAAATGGATCACAGGAAAAATCTAGCAATTATTTGCTCTTGGTAGTATGTTCGCCGACAACCCTGATATTCTCACCTGTTTAAATTTCTCTTTGGTATGAAACTTCTTACAGTTTCCTACACTTTTCTTTCTCGTTCCTCCCAAAGGAATTAACCCTTGCTTCCTTTTATATATGTACAAATATGCTGCATCAGTTTTATGATATTTATCTCATTTTTGCTAAAACTATTTGCTTAGATGTTGGAACCATATAAGTGTTTTTTCCTATTCATTTCCCCATCCTTTCAAAGACTTGACATTTATTAAATGCTGAGTAAATGTAGGATCTGAAAAATTGACTAAATGTCTTCTTTCCAAAGATGACAAAACTTGCCAATGAATGGGCCACCCTACTGGAACTGTGGGACAAGCGTCAGGATCAGTACAAGCAGTGCTTGGACTTTCACCTCTTTTATCGAGACAGCGAGCAAGTGGACAGCTGGATGAGTAGACAAGAGGTAACAGGGGGGTTCAGCCACACTTCAGAGACCTCTTTTCTCATCTTTCGCTTATCCGCCTCCCAACCAATCTTTCAGCTACAGATTATGCTGGGAGCTGGGGAAGGATTCATAACAAAAAGAAAAGTTGTGCCTGCTCTGTAAAGCTCCTATGACTATCTCAGGGTCAGAGGGGCAGAAAAAAATATGGGAATACTTAGCAACAGGATTATACTACAAGTGAACATGAGACAGATGGATGTCAAACTGATAATGGGTCAGGAAGAAAAAGAATGTGATGAGTCAGGTGGGGTTAATTAGAGATTTCCTGGAGGAAGTATGCGGTTCTCCCTAGTCAGTTTTGAGAACTTGATGTAATAACCTCATTGGTTGAGGTTAATTTCTATGTAATATTTTAATTTATACTAATTCTTCCCTTGCTGTTCAACTCCTTGGCCTATTTCTTGTAGTCTGTCTCAGTGATATTCCAAGAGAAATGTTTCTTACCAAAGAAGACATCTGGGATGTATCTTTCTGTCTTCTACAGGCCTTTCTAGAAAATGAGGACTTGGGAAACTCAGTGGGGAGTGTAGAGGCCCTGCTTGAGAAGCACGATGACTTTGAAGCAGCATTTACAGCCCAGGAAGAGAAGATCATAGTAAGAAATGGGCCCTCTGGGTTGAGACATACACTTCGTGTTTGTGTACCTTACTTCATCCATTGTATCTCGAGGTAGAATCATTACTTTAACTATTTCACATGTACAAGGATTGTTCTTGATAAAATTCAATCCATATTTCTGTTGGTAATATTTACTTGTGGGTTTTCAAAGCTTATTAACTTTATTTTATAAGCATATAAATGCTTTGAAAGCCCAAACTTAATTATCTTTCCAAAACTTACAAAAAATAATCATAACCATTTTTTCTTTTGAGACAGGGTCTCGCTTTGTAGTTCAGGCTGGCCTCACTATGTAGCCCAGGCAAGCCTTGAACTTATCAATCCTCCTGTCTCTGCCTCCCGAGTGCTGGGGTTACAGACGTGAGCCACCACACCCAGCAATCATACCCATTTTTGTCAATATGTCTTTTACTCCAAAACATATTTAGAAAGCTTTTCAAAATGGTAGGGTATTGCTTTTGAGGAGGTTCATTTTTATTTTTTTCATAATATAAATAAAATTATTAGTTTCAGACTCAGTATTGTTAGATAGAAACTTAAAATATATCTTTGACTCTTCCTTTCTAGTAAAATCTTATTGTAGTGTTTCTCATTGTGTCTAGATATCTAATTTAATAACTATTCTTTTCCATTATAATACTTATTCCTTTTAATATCTTCATCTTTGTGTTTTTCATTTAATACAATCAACAGAGATTTTTTTCTCCCTGTCAACTTCAGTTATGACTTCCTAGAAAAGTGAAAAACACATAAGCAGGAGTCAAAGAAATTTTAGGAAACTTCCATATGTCATTGACTGTTTCCTAGTATGATGCTGACTTTAAAGGCACAAGTGCGCACATGTGCGTGCGCTCGCACACGCACACACACACACACACACACACGCATGCCATCACCCGTATAAAAAATGACAAATTCAGCATCTTTCCTTCTCACCAATGTGGTGATTACTATAGTTACTGATTAAGCCATATGACTATTCTGTTAATTCTCATTGGGAAATGCTAACCACATGATTATTCTGTAGTTTAGATTATTTAGTTTAGTTTATTTTTTCATTTCATCTATAAATCCATTCTGAACTTCATGATATGAGAAATTTATGAACAAATATGAGTAAAACTTCACTTCTGTAATTTCTGATTTATCTCACTCAGAGATGGAGATGCACCTCTGTCTATTTATCATCTATCTATCATCCATCTATCTATGTGATAGATAAATGAGAAAGAGATACTCGATAGATGACCATTGGAGAGAAGTACCATGGACACTCCCTCCTCTTAAATGATATAAGAGTAGAAAAGAATTCGCCTTATAATGATATCTGAATGGACTGAAAAACATTGCAGTGTAGAGAAGAGAAATGACATACAGTAGATATTTTCAAATACAATGGATAAAGAAATAATGACAACTTCCTCAAACTTGTCATACTTCCGACAATGCTCTGCCTTGTGTTTAAACAGACACTCACCTTGTGATATTTACTCAGCTGTCCCTGTGGGAAAACCATCTTATTTGTCTTTTTTTTTTTAGACCTTAGATGAGACAGCCACCAGACTGATTGACAATGACCACTATGACTCAGAAAACATTGCTGCCATCCGTGATGGGGTATGTCCAAGTGGTAGACCCTCTCCCCCTGCCCGTGTGGTAGAGTCAGGGAGAGTGCTGGGGGTATTGGCCCAGGGGGCAATGAGTCTCACATATCAGTGTGTTTCATTCTGCTGACAGTGGGTATTCTTGTGCTTTTGCAGCTGTTGGCTCGGAGGGATGTCCTACGCGAAAGGGCTTCCATCAGACGCAAACTGCTGTCAGATTCTCTGCTTTTGCAACGTCTGTATCAGGACTCAGACTACCTAAAAAACTGGATCAACAAGAAGAAAAAGTTGGCAGACGATGAGGAGTACAAGGTAGGCATAGTTCCAAGTCCTCTACGTCCTCACCAGGAGTAACTTCATTGATGAGACACAAAACCTGACAACTAAACATTAGAGAGGACCTTTCTTCTGGGTCATGGATTAGTCCATAGACTGCAGCTCTAAGCAGCAAGGAACTTGTGGAAGTTATGGCAGAAGAAAGCTGCTGAGCCTCTTCTCTTAAACTAGGTGGACAGTCTTTACATTCTCTCCAGTAGTTTCATTGGCAGTAAGTGGGCGGTTTGTGTACTAAGAGGAATACAAAGCAGTTCTCAAATCTCACGGCAACTTTGATTATTAGTGTTGACATTCAGAATGATCTTCAGGTTGCACCCAGGTCTGTAGAAATAAATGGTGGGATGGTTGGCCAATCATCCACGAGTATAGAAGGAGCCTCCCAGGCTTTGGACAAAGATTCTACTCTCTTGTATCCTCTTATTAGTACAGTTAGATTTCTAGTGAAACTATTCCTTTGTCCTAACAAATGTTAATGGTGATGAAAAAAGGGAAACAAAGCTTATGTATTTAGGAGGTGGGAGGTTGTGGGGTAGGTAGGTGAATGGGAAAAAATGAGAATTAAATCATGTCATATACTAGTACAAATCCACCCCCCAAAAAAATTTTTGCCTCTCATTCTGCACTTCATTACTTTTGTGTATGTGTTTTTCATTGATGTCAGGATATAAAGAACTTGAAAAGTCGTGTTCAGAAGCAACAAGACTTTGAAAAGGAATTGAAAATTAATGAGATCATGCTCAATAACCTTGAAAAAACAGGCCAGGAGATGGTGGAGGATGAACACTATGCTTCTGAGGCTGTGAAGGCCCGTGTCAGCGAGGTTGTTGGCCTCTGGAAGGAGCTGCTCGAAGCGACAGCACAGAGAGGTCAGATCAGAAGTTCTGATGATGAACTAACTCCTAATTTTGAAACTTACTGCTTAATTTTACGCTGTCAATTTACCCCATGCCTTGTGTGGGATGTTGCAATTTGCATCCTCATGTCTTTCTTCTGTTGGTCTGTGTTTTAAAATCCAACCCAAATTTAGCACATGATATAAAAACAAAATATTTTATTTTCTTGGTGCAGAAGCTACTTTTTGTATTCTTTGCTTTTCTCCTCTCCTTTTTCCTTTTACTGAATAAGTATCCATGAACATGAGTTCTATATGAGTTTTTTAACCTAAATCTAAAGAATTATTAATTAGATTTTATTTTCTTTGGTTCTATAAAGTAGACCTACTATGAATGAATCATAGTATAGACATTAAAAATGGACATTGAGAAATTAGACATGAAAATAGTATCTTTGTTACATATGATGTTCCCTAGCATTTTATTCTCCACCCCTCCATCAACATCCTAATTTCTGAGAATATCATGTGTAGACGTGACTCCTCTGGTTACAGAAAAGACATGGCACATTGGTAATTTTGGATGTCACCCTAACTTGGGTTGTTTTCGAGGGTGTGAATCCAACATGATTATAACAGTGTCATTCATATTCTCCACCATCTGAAGACATAGTAATTGCTCTGCAGAAAGAATGCAAATAATTGCCACAAGCTCATAGAATAAAGAATTTAGTCAAACATAGTATAAATGATCAAGATATTTTAAGGCAAAGAAAATTCTTGCTTGTGGTTTATGATGAACAAGCACTAGGAATGAGAAGAGTGAAGTTCAGAAACTTCAAATTTCAAACTGAATTGAACTGGGGATTTAGCTTAGTGATTCTGGCACCTGCCTCATAAGCATAAGGTCCCAAGTTCAATCTTCAGCACAAAAAATAAAACAAACAAATAAATAAATAAACTGAATCAACCCAACATTTTATACTTCACTTATGTAGTATGATGTTCTAGTCTTTCCAAAGAAGGGTTTGAGCAGGAAGTAACAAATGACATGTGAAAAAACCTAAGAGAGTTAAACTCAGATACACACAAAAAATATATTTCACTAGAAAATGTAATTTACTGCTTTTCATTGTTTTGAGAGTATCACAATATCTAAAGCCAAATGTCATAGAAATTTTCCAAGTTTGAGATGACTTCTTGTGTGACGACTAGGAGACAGGCTGTTTTTCTTTAAAAAAACACATTTATTTATTTATTTTTAATTACTTTTATTGTGAATAGGTACATTTTATATATGCATCTTGAGCACACATGATTGAGAATTTGTACCAATATATGACCCGAACTAATTCTCATGTATTCCCATTCCCCTACCCGCCCTACGACCCCACCCCTTATATAATGAGTTTGTTTCCCCTTTTTTGTTAACCATCACAAAAATATGCTGTTTTTCTATTCAAAATATCGAAAGATTTTATTTCCCCTGAAGCTGAAGGAAGGTACAGCAGTACGTGGAAATTAACAATTATGCTTCTCCATGGCCCATACTTGATGTGCTCTTTCAGGGACCCAGCTGCATGAAGCAAATCAACAGCTCCTCTTTGAGAATAATGCAGAAGACCTGAAGCACTGGCTGGATGAGGTGGAGAGTCAAGTCAGCTCCGAGGACTACGGCAAAGGGCTGGCTGATGTGCAGAATCTCCTCAGGAAACACGGTCTCCTGGAGTCAGCGGTGATGACTCGTCAGGTTTGTCAACTCTTTGGCCAGCTGTGGGTCATTGGCTGTGTGCTCTGAGCCCATGAAGAAAACAAGAGAAAGGGATCAAATGTCAGCTTCCTCCTCCCAATATCCGCTCTGTCCAGCCATTCTCCATAAACGCCTTCATCAGAATTCTGGGTGTGAGACTTTATTGACACATCTAAATAGGAACAGTTCTCTTAATCCCAACATCCAGCTTTTTTTTCTTTTTAACAATTTTTGAACTGTATATTGTATCAAATAATGTGTTTCATTTTAGCCTTATTCTATCTGCATATAACATAGTTTGATCATTTACATCTCTTCCATTACTCTTTTTGCTGGAAACCTAGGTTTTATAGAGCGCTTCTATCACTTCCTAGTTGTGTAATCTTTGACAGATTTTCGCACCCTCCTTTGTTTCAATATCATCACCTACAAAGAGTATTAGATGAAATGATCTTTTCCTACTTTGATTCCATCATTTGAAGTCTGAAAATTTAGTCAGCTCTATCAAAACTCTTGGGTTAAGAAAATTAAAATCCAAAGACACAAAATGACTTCCCCAGTGTCATATAGAAAATTAACTACAGAGCTAGATTTCTATGATTTCTAAGTCTTTGGCTTCAGTAGTGTTGCACCCAACATCTCTGCAGACTGTTGTAAAATAAACTTATCTAAGAAATTTCTACAGCATGGGCATTAAGAGGCTGGGGAGAAGTCAGTGAAAATCTACTTCAATTGACCTGATTTCTTATCCAGGAAATTTAAGTTTATTTAAAATTGAATCTGTTAGACCCTAGATTTGTACATTTGAAACACATTTTTAAATATCTGACCTTTGTTTACTTCAAATTAAATTAGAAGTACAGGATAACCTACAGAAAGCAGAAAAGAAAAACTTTTATGGCTTCAAGCATAGCTTAGTGTGGTTTTAAATGAAATACAAGGCTAGAGGCAGGGCAGTCACACAGATGTGACTTTGAAATCCAGATATTAAGAGAGTTTGGAAAAGATTTTCAAAAAAGAGGCACATAAATATTTCTCACTTTCTTTTTAAAATGTTTTTCCTTGTTTATTTAAAAGTAAACAAAGACCACTTGATTAAGGGGGATACTTAAAGAGAGGTGTGTGTGTGTGTGATCCCATTCTGGGAAATTTATCAACAGGAATTGGTTCTTGCACAAGGAATAGAAGTTAAGAATAATGCTGCCAAAGTAAATAGTACATAGAGAATGTTATAGTTGGAAAATACCTTTGGTATCTTCTATTCTCAAGTTTTATTATATAAGTGAGTAAATTAAGAACAAAATAAATGAACAAGATCAAATTGTGATTGGTTGGAAGTCAAGGACAGAAACCAGATCTCTTTTCTCCCTGCCTTTGGACATCTTATATTGCATTAGGGATTTTCAAAGAGCACACAGGATCTGTGCTCATGAAGGTGTTTGAACATCTTTCTAGTATGTTGTGATGTTGTCCAGCACCTAAGAAAAATTTAGCTAATGGAAAATCTTAATTTCAATTCTTTCAGCAGTCTTTACTTTCTAAGGAAAAATGAACCCATAATCTAAGAATCATTGATAGCTAACATTTTGTTCCGAACTGATGAAACATAGCTGAAACCATTTATAGTTTGAACCCTGGTTTACAGAATAGAAAAGTAAAGCCAATGCCTGATATTCCTGGTTCTTGAAGAACTTCTTCATGTTCCATATCGTCCTCCTCCTCAAAAAAAACAAATGCTGGGTACTATGATTGCACCAGACTATTTAGAGAGGACCTCACTAATAAAGACAAACTTCTTGTCATATCTGACACACAGGCATATCACTAGGAGGTTTTATTTCTAGGGAGATCAAAAACCTATTTCAGTACCTCTCTGGTTGCAGGTGTGGCTGGATGAGAAGAGCTGTATTTGTGACTAAGCAAATACCATTGCATCTCTTGGGGGTTCTGACATTTGTTTTGTGGCACTGCATTTCGTCTCGCAGACCTTGTTCTGTTACTTAAGCCTCAGAACTTTTCATTTGCATCTTCAAAGATAGTTTATTCCAGGGAAGAGACAAAGTATGGGATAAGACAGATAGGAAATGCTTCCTGCTTGTTTTCAATGTTTCTATAGTTCATCAACACCTACAATTTAATCACTGTAATTCTAGTCTCCTGCTGATTTTTTTTGAGCTTTGAAAACAATTTTTCTGTACAAGAGCTCTTAGCATGATGAGGTGATCCTCAAAATAACAACCTCACCTGCTCTGTTTTTCTGATTTTAATTACTCAACATGACACACAGAGGAGCCTATCTTCCCATCATCATCATTACCTACCTCACCCAGAATTTCAGCATTTTCCTCCTAAATACCAGGATCTTCTATTCTTTTTTTCCTTCAGGATCAAGTGGAAACCCTCACAGACATGGCTGCACATTTTGAAGAAATAAATCATCCTGATTCTAAGGACATGCGGAGAAGGCAGGAGTCTTTGGTGTCCCGGTTTGAAGCTCTGAAAGAGCCACTGGCTACCCGGAAGAAGAAGCTCATTGATCTCCTCCATCTGCAGCAGATCTGCAGAGACTCAGAGGATGAGGAGGCCTGGATCCAAGAGACCGAACCCTCCGCAGCTTCCACTCGCCTGGGTCAGTACAATCCGAGCCGGTCAAGCCACAGGGACGAGTTCAAGGTCTGGAGATAAATGTTTGAGGGAGCTGGGCTAGAGCAGTGAAGGGGTCAACAGTTTCCTTCCGCCTCTTCCTCTTTATACTCCTGCAAATCTGTCCAGACCTGCATACGTTTTGTACAGTTTTTATCGTGCCAACAGATTCACCTATCAAAATGAGACACGAGGGAGTACATGAATTTGCTAACTCTAGGAAGATCAAGGTCTTTAGCTTTTTCTGCTTCTTCTGAAACCTAACTTACTGTGAAAGTTCTTAACCAAGCAGTCACAGTTCATTCTCAACGTGCCAAGTATTTTCATCTAAGTGAATGGTGGCTCATTTTATAGGAGCTAACACAGGAAGCAAGTCGCAGATTCAGTACACTTGTTTGACACTTCGGAAACTGTTAGCTTACACGTGTCAACACCAGGACAATCACACTGAAGTACCTCGAGGAAAAGTACAGACACAATGGGATGTTGTGGGCACATTTAGGGGGGGCTGGACAATAATGATAACGCTTAAAAAGGGGTCTGTAGAAACTTTTGAGAAAAGCCTGTAGCTTGTAGGAAAAAGGGAGTTCCTGGAGAAGTATCTTGAATGGGAAGTATAGGGAAAGAAAGTTTGGGCGGCAGAGGAAGGGCATGATGAGGAGGGGTGAGCAGATAGTAAAGACGGGGATTTAGAGGGTTGAGGAAATTCACAGTAGTCTTTGTTACTGCTAGATATTAATGTTAAGCAACAAGTGAATCACTTTTTGTAAGACATGTCAGTACCCTAAGATAATCCCAAACCTTGAAATTCTCTCTGTAGGCAAAGACTTGGTTGTAGCCAAGAATCTTCTGAACAGGCACCAAGTCATCCTGGCAGACATTGCCAGTCATGAGCCGCGCATCAGGATGATAACAGAGAGGGGAAACACCATGGTAGAGGAAGGTATGTAATGTAGGACTGTGGTTGAACTGATCAAAGTATCACTATGTGTGACCTCTCTACAGTCTTAACGTTTGAAAGAAGCTTAAAAATACCAGATCCATTTTTCTCACCCAAAGGTGAAATCCCTTTTGAGTGTTTCTAATCAAGGCCTATGCAGCTTTGATTGTGTATTCTAATAACAGGAACCTCCCCAACTCCACTCATAATCCATGTCTCTATTTTTATTATTATTTAATTTTATTAAAATTATTAAAATGGTTTCACTCTAATCATACATACACTGTTTTTGTGGAAGATACAGAATTCAAAATACAAGTTCTGAAACAGGTCAAGTCTCTTTTATGTAGGCTTTTCCGGTTCTTCATGTTCCCATGTCTAATTATCTTATGGGTAAGCAGTGCTGTTTATTTGTATTTCTCACTTTATGTAATTGCAATGACTCTTATTGTGCTGGTCTTTCATATTCAGAAACCTCTGTCACTCAAGTTCAGATTTGATTATCAGAGGCCAATGATTGTGATGGTGCAGTGCAGATTATGTTAAGATTTTCCCTTGGTTGAAGGGAAAAGGAGTCTCTTCCATCCTGTGTCCAGCTTTCAAAAGCATAAAAATTCAGTTTGATGAGGCTCCCAGCACACTATCACACGGAGGTTGAGCCCTGCCTGGCCAACTTAGCATGATACTATTTCAAAAAAAAATTTTTTTGGGGGCTGGAGATTTAGCTCAGTGGTTCCAGTGCCTGCCTCGCAAACGCAAGGCCCTGAGTTTGATCCTGGTAACCACATACAATGCTGGGCATGGTGACTCACACCCACCAGCCATCAATATCACATACCACAGTACCGGGTGTGATGGCTCATGTCTGTAATCCCAGCACTCGGGAGGCAGAGGCAGGAGGATTGCTGAGTTCCAGGCTTGCCTGGGCTACCTAGTGAGCTCAGGGCCAGCCTGAACTACAAAGTAAGACCCTGTCTCAAAAAAAAAAAAATTTTATTTTCTCTTAAAAGGATGGGAATGTAGTTTAGTACAAATGGCCTAAATTTCATCTCTAACACTTAAAAAAAATTCAGTTTGATGAGCAAAAGTTAAGATGCCATCTTAGTGATTCAAACTGACATATTTTATTGTTCCTATGTACTGTAGAAACTTTTTTTAAAAGTTTTGATTGGAGGTGTGGATTTTGTCCATTTCCTCATCTTTTAACTTTTACTGAGTTTGAAGTTCCATTAAAATTGTCTTTTTGATAAATTTAAATTCTCATGTTATAAAATATTCCCTTTATCTCTGGTTGTAGTCCTGCTCTAAAATACATTTAGTTGACTTATAATACTGCCACTTGACCTGTTTCTTCCTTAGTTTCTTACATACAGTGATACCTCTGTTCATGACCTTAATTCATACCATGATTTCAGGGAAGGTGGCCTTGGTCACATTTATCACTGATGCAGAGTTCATGAGTGTAAGTTAAGTTATCACTGCATTTGTCCATCTTTTTCTCTTTCTTTAAAAATTATTTAAGTACAGGGCCGGAGGGTTAGCTCAGTGGTTCTGGCGCCTGCCTTGCAAGCGCAAGGTCCTGAGTTCGATCCCGGTAACCACATAGAATGTTGGGCATGGTGACTCACGCCCACCAGCAATCAATACCACATACCACAGTGCTGGGCGCGGTGGCTCACTCCTGTCATTCCAGCACTTGGGAGGCAGAGACAGGAAGATTGCTGAGTTTGAGGCTTGCCTGGGCTACATAGTGAGCTCAGGGCCAGCCTGAACTATAAAGCGAGACCCTGTCTCAAAAAAAAAAATATTTAAGTACATTCCTGGTGTGTTCTTTGTATTCTGTACTTTGGATGAATCTATTTGTTCTTCATGTTGACCTTGTAACTACTGCTCTGTTTTGTGTAAGGTGTTTACTCTAATGCAGTGATTTTCCAGTTGCCTTTTGGGATCCCAGAGACTCAGACAGTGCACAGTGTGAAGAGATTTGTATAATAATGTGAAAAGACTATTTCTTCATACTTACACTATCACACACTAGTTTTTAGAGCTTAAATGATTTGTGATGATGTCACTCCTCAATTGTTTAATGGAATATATATCTGTAGATCCTTTAATGTCAGACATTTTCATTTTCATTTCTGATATGGTAACTATCAGTAAATCCAACCAGGTAATCAAAAATCTTGTGGGGTTCTCAATAATTGTTTTCATTTCACAGAGATTCTGAAAGCAAACAATAAGAGCTATTGCTCTAAGATTTAAAATAAAGATCTTTAATTTATGACAACCTAAGTTCAAATTGTATATTATCATTTTAAAATCCATAAATATATATTTCTATTTCTTTGTCTTTGACTTTATGGTAAATTGCTTTTGATATCATGCATTTTGTTTTATATACACTATAAATTGAGGAAATTCACAGTAGTCTTTGTTACTGCTAGATATTAATGTTAAGCAACAAGTGAATCACTTTTTGTAAGACGTGTCTGTACCCTTTGTTACTTTTTATTAATTTTGGTCAATAGGCTTCAAGAAAGATTAAGAAATGAGAAAAAGTGTCATATTTACTGTATCTATTGTTCTTCATTCTTTTATGTAGATCAGTATTTTCACATCTTGTTTTTCTTCTGTTTGATGAATTCCCCTTTATATTCTTTGTAGTAAAAATCTGTTAATAATAAGTTTTTGAATGTTTTACTTATCTAAAAGTCAAATTTACCTTCACTTTTGAAACATTTTCACCATATGTAAAATCATTGGTTGAACGTTTCTTTCAGTACTACGAAGATGCTGCTACATTTTCCTGTAGACTCATCAGTTTCTGATGAGTCTGATGTAGTTATTGTCATTATTCCTTTTTATGTGATGCCTCCTTTTCCCTGACTCTTGAGGTTTTCTCTTTATCACTGTTGTTCATCAACTTTATTATAATATAAGTTAATGTGGTTTTCTTCATTTTATTGGCTTGGCAGTTATTGAGCATCTTGGATATGCTGTTATGGTTCCTTTAGGGCAGAGTTTACCCTAGAAGTGATTTAGAGTCAAATGTTAAGATTTTACCTCTGTAAAGATTCTCCTTCATGTATCTTTCCACTTTGTTGTGTGGCTATTTTAATGATTTCCAGTTTAACATAAGCCTAGGTATTCTTTGACTACTGTCCCTAAGTTTTTTCCTCATCATCTGAGTTTTCTTACACCTGAGTGTAAAGACTCCCCAAAGGACTTCTGTGTGTATTTCTGCAGTTCCATCTCAGTGCGGCATCCTCCTCTTTAATACTTTGCCTCCCAAATTTTAGTTGTCTTAATTTTCTCAAACTCTGCTCTGTCTCTTCAATTCATGGTTGCCTCTACAGTCTAT
>PVIC010003799.1:0-66503 GCA_004025085.1 Thryonomys swinderianus | reverse complement strand
AAAAAAAAAAAAAAAAAAAAAAAAAAAAAAAAAAAAAAGAAAGAAAGAAAAGTATGAAGTTAAAATATTTCCCATTTCCCACTAGCTGTTTTATGTTAAGCAAAAATCAACACACGATGCTTAGTAATAATTCCTTAATTTTATCAAAAAGTTGAGGAGATATGAAAAGACCTAGCAGAGAATCTTGCAAAAGCGAGTGCTTAATTAATGTCCATTTTTAACCTTATGATAGTACAATAAAATGAAGAAATAATTTTAATGACAGTGAAACAGTTTTACATAGCAAAAATGACTCTTTTTTCCAGTCTCAGTTTTTACCCTCAGGCAAAAGCAACTCACCCACTGATCTCTAGTACAGTCTAAGTGCAGAAAGCCCAAACAGCCGGGCATGGTGGCTCACGCCTGTAATCCCAGCACTCAGGAGGCAGAGACAGGAGGATTGCTGAGTTCGAGGCTTGCCTGGGCTGCATAGTGAGCTCGGAGCCATCCTGAACTATGAAGTGAGACACTGTCTCAAAAAAAAAAAAAAAAAAAGCCAAAACAAACCAAAGCAAAAAACAAAATCAGTTTTGTATAATGAACATTTCTGGCAAGGAAATCATACTGATTTAACAGTATAGTGTATGTTCCTTTGGTGGATAAATAACAAAGTGTGGAAATTTATAAAGTTTAAAATCATACAACAATCTTCTGGAGAAAAGGTTAAATTGAATGGCACATTGATAACCCTACTTAGGTTTTTTTAAATTTATAACCTAAATATACTGAGCTACATTTCATAGCTACAAGGTACTTCCTACTGATAGTCTTCACTCCACTGGCTTTTAATGCTTCTCCAAAACAAATTAAAGCCATATAATGAGTTTGTCATTTGTATCTTACAGTTCAATAGCTGCCGAATCAAAATAAGAATTTCTTGTTGCCGTGATATAGATTTTAAATATCTAAAATATATATTTTTGCTAAATTGAAGATCATTTGTTTGAACTAGACAGCTAAAAATATAATTTCAAAATAAATTGTCTTGAGCCAAATGATCAACACTTTTTGAAGCGTGTAATGAAACTGCACGTCTGTTTTCATTTTATGATGGATATGAAAGTTATTTTTGTATATTTGAACTAAGTGTATGCTTGCTTGTTTATGAACTAAACAGCTCAGTAGGTCTTTTTCAGTCAAGAATATTTGTCAAATAATGCAGTGAAGTCATCATTGAACTGAAATTTGAAATTGTGGAAGACATTTGAATTCAGAGAAAAAGAATTATTTTTAATAGTTAAAACTCTTCATTAATATTGTGAATTAACAGAAAAAAGTTAATTATATTTTGAATCATTAAACTAAGAAGTTAGTTATCTAGGAGCATAGATAACACTTTTAAGTACAAATACGCTGAAAAGTACTCACAGTATAATATGAGTGTTAACTGTACGTATCATAAGTCTTTAAAATTGGTAGAACAATATTATAGAAGAAAGTTGCATATGATCCAATATTGTTACTATTGGTCAAATTTCAAGTTTATAATTTTATAAAAAGTATACTCTGAAATTTTTACAGTAATTATTTTGGAATTTTCTAAGATACCATATTCAAGGATATATAGAAAATATAGCAATGGAGATGAGAACCTGATTGAGAGACAGTGGAACTGTTTTTGCTGTATCCTCTTCTAGAGAAAAGCTACGGCACACGGGAGTGAATGGGTCATTTACTTGCATTGTCCCTTGGAGGTATTATTTAAGAACAATATTTCTCATTTCACTTGGATTCAGGAAATTGATTCTTACTGTTTTTTAAAGTTAACTTTAATTCACTTATATAGTTTATCCCAATAGTATCTATGAAGAACAAAAAGAAATAGAGAAGACAGCTGGAGATTTAGCTCAGTGGTTCCACTGCCTGCTTAGCAAGCACCAGGTCCCTGGTTCAATTCCTGGTAACCGCGTACAACAGTACTGAGCCTGGTGACTCAACCCACCAGCAATCAGTACCACGTACCACAGTGCTGGGCATGGTGGCTCACGCCTGTCATCCCAGCACTCAGGAGACAGAGGCAGGAGGATTGCTGAGTTCGAGACTTGCCTGGGCTACATAGTGAGCTCAGGGCCAGCCTAAACTACAAAGCAATAGCCTGTCTCAAAAAAAAAAAAAAGAAATACAGAAGATGTACAGTTGTGTATCAAATGTGTTGACATTTAGTTTACGATGTCTCTTTATAAGCACGGTATTATTTTATGTATATTTTCATGTTTCTTTTCCTCATATAAATTGATGAGCTAAAATTATGTTTTAGAATGGCAAGATATTCTGCATCCAGAATCATAGCCTTTATAGTTTATTTCTAAGAAATGTTTCTCTAACTACAGTAAAGTTACATAAAGGTTGGACATTTATGGAAACTTACATATCCCTATACTTAATTCTGATAGTTATATGAAAGATAATTTTGATAAACAATTTGATTATAACTTTCTATCAGTATATATATATCACTTTTATGCATAGAAGACCTATTAAATTCAATACTATTTTAATAGTATTTTCAAAAATATTTACATAACATAGACATTATTATAAACATAAAATCTTTTTGAGACTCTAGTAGAATTGTCCCAAATTTTCAAGATCTTCAATCAAATTCTCTACATAATGTGCTAGCATTTCAATTGAATTAAACATTATAATTTTATATTTCATTTAGATTTATCAGAATTGTCAAATGATATAATGAACAAGAAATTAAAAATGAGAGATAAAATAAATGTATTGCTATCTCTTTACCTATAGAAAATAGAAATACACATATTGTATTCCCATAGCATTGTGTCTATCAGTAGCAAAATAATAAATACTCAATTTTACCAAGTGACAATTATTCACATGATTTCTTAAATTGAAGTATCTACTCCTTATCTCGTACCAATGACTGGTGAACTATACATCAAGTCATGGTAACAGTATTGTTAAAAAAATATATATATGAAAAGTATGTGTAGAAGTCCAGTACATATCCCTCCACTGTCTTTATCCACCCCATGGCATATGAAGAAATTGATGTTTTTCATTTTGCAAATAAAGGTGTATCTGTTAGCATCATAGACCATAAGCAATATAAACACAATCATACAGTTTTTTTCTGTTCACTTAAGGTTTTTCTGTATTTTAAGGTCATTGTAGAAATCATGCACACTTAAGAAAACATAGGACAGTTATTATGGGCTTAATGATATATCTAACAAATATACATTTCTTAAAAATGTTAAAAAAAAAACAAAAACCTAAAGAGTTTAGTTGTAGAAAAGCTACAGAAAAGCTGTGCCTGATAATTACCTCTACATTATGGACTCATGACTATTTCTGTTTTTCTCCTTTTGTCTTTGTCTAACTTTTATTTCTATTTCCATGGAGACTGTTACAAAATTTATGAAAAATGTGTGTTTTTAGTTACAAGCATTTCCTGAGAGGTTATTGGGTATTAGCTAATTACACACTGCAGAAATCACTTTCAAAAATGATTATATCTTCCACTAAACATGGTTGCAGAGAAAAGTCTTAAACAAAGAAAAATGATTACATTGATAAAGAAAATAATTTGATGCCTTTGAAAGCTACCTAGGGAAAAATTGCAACAGAAATATTAATAAAAACCTGCATACCAATAAGAATATAAATACATATCTTTTTTCCTATAAAATACATGACATTAAGACAGTATTTGATAAATTTATTCATTGAAATCAGCAAAATCGGATTAAACTATATTCATCCATTTGGGAAATTTATCACCTAATATTAGCTGCTTCACTTCTCAGAAAAGCATATTTCTATGAAATTTAAAAATAATAATAATGATCCTTATAAAGGACAAATATGGCCCCAAATGTAAAATAGATATTGTAAAATACAAAGAAAATATTTAAATGTACACTAGGGAGGGGGAAGGGGAGCCTAAGGAAGGGAAAAGAAAAAGAAAACAAGAAAGGTACAGTGTAGGAAAAAAAGCTTTCATAAATAAGGGAAGAAGGGGTGAAGGGAGGAGAAAGGGATGAGGGAAAAGAGAATCAAGTCACAAAAACAGTGGCAATTTTAAAGACATCTTAGCTGGCATGAGTATAAATTCAAATGATGTATGCCTGATAATAGAAGTATAATTTTTAAACAATTTTCTTCAAATTTATAAAACAAAAATTGGAAGGTATTAATATTTACTGTAAAATACCTCTCCCCTTTCTGCTTACTGTTATTTTATTAAATTTCTTAATGTAAATAATTCTACTTTTTAAGTCTGTATTTTTGCCTCTCTTATGACTATGTTACTTGAGTCAAAGAGCCAATTGAAAAGTTAAGCTATCCATTGTCATCTTTCTCATTAAGAATGGAAAATGTACAGGATTTTACTTTGACATATTGGAAGTATTTTGATTTAAGCTTCTTACTTTTAAAACAAAATGTGCTTTATGTTCTTTTGGAAGTAGCAAATGTTTTTCCTGGGAGAGCTCTCTCCGGATAACAAATACAATCTCCAGGTGTGAAGTGAAAATCACTGTTAGAATGACCCGCAGAGACAAACAGGTAAGAGAGAGTGATTAACGATAGGGTTCAGGACCGCGCACAGAACTGCACTGCGAGGTCATTCTGAGAACGACGTCTGTCCCGCCACCGATCGCCAGGCTGGACTCAGCCGATTGGCTGGCCAGGCAGGTCCCCTTCCTCCCTCACGGCTCCATGTGCGTCTGTCCCGAAACTACGAAACCCGCTGATGACATGGAAGAGGACAACGACTACCCCACAGAGGACCGTTTCCTGCATCAAGGGTATAGAAATAGCTGCACCCCCCTGCTAGAACCTCCAGTCAAGCTCTTGAGAATGACAGGGTATAGGGTACGGGGGGAGGGGGGGTTCAGGGGGGCAGGGCAGTGGGAAGAAAATGAGAATTCAGTCATGTCATGTACTGATACAAATTCTCACTGTTGATTGTAATCATAATGTACATATAAAATGTACCAATAAATCAATTTAAAAAGGGGACAGGTCCACAATGATTATATGGATTCAATGCAATCCCAATTGAAATCCCAACAGCATATTTCACAGATCTAGAGAAAATTATCCAAATTTTAATCTGGAATCACAAGAGACCTAGAATAGCAAAAGCAATTCTAAGCAACAAGGACACAGTCGGGGGTGTTGTGATCCCCAACTTGAAACTTTACTACAAAACTACTATGATAAAAACGCCATGGCGCTGGCAAAGTAACAGGTCTAAGGATCAGTGGAATACATTAGAAGACCCAGAAACAAATACAGGTACACTAAGCCACCTCATCTTTAACAAAGGAGCCAAAGATCCTCAATGGAGGAAAGACAGCCTCTTTAACAAATGGTGCTGGAAAAACTGGGCTTTAACCTGCCAAAAACTAAAGCTAGACCTATCTCTGTCACCGTGTACAAATCTAAAAACAAAGTGGATTAGAGACTTAACATTAAAATAGAAACAATGAACCTGCTGCAAGACAGGTTAGGTAAAACTCTTGGAGACACTGGCTCAGGGAAAGACTTTATGAAAAAAACCTCTATAGCACGAGACCTAGCAGAAGAAATCAACAAATGGGATCTCTTTTTATTAAAAAGCTTCTGCACAGCAAAGGAGGCCACCAGCAGAGCGAAAAGAAAACCAACAAATTGGGAAAGAATCCTTACCAGCTGTCTCTCAGAGACAGGCCTCTGACTCATGCTCATAGCAGCTCAGTTGTGCGAGCTCGATCTTGGAAACAACCCAAATGCCCATCAAGTGGAGACTGGATAAAGAAAATGTTGTTTTTCTCTAAAATGGAGTATTATTCTGCCTTAAAGAATGATAAGTTTGAGTCATTTATAGTGACATGGATGTACCTTCAGGACATACTCATAAGTGAAATAAATAGGTCATAGATGTGTAAATATTGCATCTATTCTCTGACATGAGAAATTGAAGATGTTAAGTTCTCAAATATATGATGGATATTGTGAAGTAGAAAATATGCAAAGGGAAATGTGGTGGAAGAGTGATTAATGAGGGTTAAAGAAAAAATGTAATGGTAATTAAAAATAGGAAACAAAGCTTATGTATTTAGGGAGTGGAGGGTTGTGAGGTGAATAGGAGTTTGGGAAAAATGATAATTAAACTGTGTCATATTCTGGTATAAATTCCTAATACTGATCATGATCACGATGTGTATATCCAATGTACCAATAAAGATAAAAATTTAAAAAAGGGTGACAGGTTAGTAGAAACTCAAGACTAAAAACATTCAGTAAAAGATTGTTTACAATGCAAATGCAAATATTTTGTTTGAGATCATTTCCAAATAAAAATATAGACAAAGAAGCAAAATGAAACAATGTGAAAGTGAGTTGCTGGCAGATTTACTGTGCAAAACTAAGCTTGTTGTAGCTTTACTGTGACAAAGAAAATTAGTTACTAACAATATTGAAGGAGTAGGGGTAATGCAAAAACAACAACAAAATCCACAAAAATCCCTGCATTTTTCTTTCATAAGGAAGGGAACTTTTGAAAAGCATTGAAAAAAAAAAATGAATCAGGACTTCAGGTGAACAGAATTGTATGGTGAACAAGTCTAGCCAGAGGCATAACACTAAAAGCTTGGCATCAAATTCCATCAGCTATGGAAGCATCTCGTTAATAATGCAGCAGTTAAGCCCTGCCAGTAAATAAATAAGCTCGAATTCTATCAAGAAACTTTTATTTCTTTCTTCTGTGGAGCAACAGAAACATTGACTGAACATCCCAAACTGACATGAATCACAGTGTCATTAGGAAAAAAAAAAAAACAAAAAACAAAAAACAAAGTGCTTAACTTGAAAAACCTATGAAGAGAGTTCAGTAAGATAGATCCAAAAGGCCACTTCATCTGATCTTATTCCCTAACTCAACACAACAGCAAATGAAATTTTTCTGAATCAGATTGAAATGGAAGCACGTGTGTAACAGCGCCGCACTCGGCTGGTACCCTGACTGCAGTGACCAAATGGTCATTCCCTCGCTCTTGTTAGTGAGCAGATACTTGCAAACCATCTGTTACCACACAGTGGCATTTTGATCATATTATAAGGTATCCATTTATCTTGTAGATACACAGCCTCATTTCTTTCATGTTCAAAATATGAAAACTTTTTAGTTCTCTTGAATGTTTGAAAGGGAAATCTTTCTAGACTTTAAGGATAAGATCTAACTGTCATCGTCTCAGAATTTTTTGGAACAGGTATTAGAAATCAACAGGTCCACTATTTTCACTTGTCTTTGGTAAGAAAAATATGAGGGATATATTCAAGTAGAAAGTTATCTCCAAATTTTCTTTTCATCAGTGGCAATGTTATCTCTAATGATTGTCTTCATCTTTATGACTAAACCTCGATTTTTATTTTTAAATTTAGTCCCTCTCTGTATAGCTTTGTCCCCTCCTCAGCATCCAATACCACTGCCCAGGCAGGTAGCAGGGCTCAGTGGAGAGAATCATATCAGACCAGTACTGTGAGTTGTGGCAGAGGACAGCTCTCAACAGCTATATCATTAACTTCTCCATCTGGGCTTCTGAAATATCTGAGTTTCCAATGGTTCTCAGTTGTTACCAGACCCAAATTTTGATAGAGACTTTACCTTCTCTGTTAGCCCACTTTATTTATTTCATGAACTGCCCCCAGGTGACTCATAGGAATTTCTCAAATTTCTCAAATTTCTCCAGTTTCTAGTAACCCAACAGTGTAAATACATTCCCTGTGTACTGCAAGACCAGAAAGGCTGACCCTGACCTTGTGAATTGTTGTGTGATCCTTTCAGGTCCTATTCTTTTCTCTCACAGTTTTCTGATCTAGTTCTTTTATGTACACATCCTTGGCTGTCACCTGTGTCAAGAAAAAACAGGAATCAATCTCTTTGCAATATAGGGGATAGACAGAGTGGATGTAATTAGGAAGGTGTGTTAGTCTTATTTAAAAAATTCTACGGATCTCTACCCTTGATAACATTCCTCAGTAACATGATATCATGAGAATATTTCTGGCTTGCTGCACAAAGATGCCCTCTGTGCAAAGCTGGATGACTCCCAGAGTTTTATATGGGCTGCTGGCACCATGCTAGGACGTATATATCATTACTTGTTTTGACAGTGTGCTTCATGGAGTCCAGCCAGGGTGTGGACTCCACTGGATGTGTGGCTGTAGCCTGGGGAGGGGCTGGGTGATTCTTTGCTATTGAGTCTGCTCCTTGCACAGGAAAAAAAAAAAAAGAGCAGGTTGTATAAATTGTGAGCTTTATTCAGGAATTTTTCACAGCAGACTGGAGATTCTATTATTTTAGGGTCTCCTTTTTGAATGGCTTGAGGTCAAGTCTGACTTCAGTATAATTCCTGGTGAGACTGAACTCAGAAATGCTGTGGCATTTCTACCATTTTGTTCTCTTCTTCTCTTTTGGTTCACGCTGACTGCTAACCCCACTTCAGGAACAGATAGGTTGGATGTTATTTCCCCCAAGCAATTTAGCTTAAATGTGCAGTTAGTAATACAGAAGAGGTTCATTTAAAATTCTTAAGAAAAATGTCACTTTTTATTATGATAATCATAGTACTACATATCCAAAAAGGCACAATGATGTCATTTGCAGATTATTTTATGTAGTATGGCTTATAACTGAAATTGTTTCTGTACCCTAAATCATAATAAGCTTAAATATTCAAATCTTAAAGTTGCTAGTCTAACAATAGAAATACTAGCTTGGTCAAAATAAAAAATATAGAAACTGTACTAATTGGATGTAGATAGGTATAGTCAATATAAACTTATTTTAAGATAATCTAAAATGCATACCATAGTAAGAGTATAAATAATAAGTGTCATTTTGGTAGCATCACGCTAAATTCGCTCATTTTATTCAACAATTTTAAAATTAATTGTTTTGAGAAATACTTAATCTTATCAAAGTGATTATCTTATCTTCCAAATTAAAGTCATTCTGATAATACGGTCTTAAAAATTCACTGAAGTGGCTCTCATTGAAATCAAGTACTTCACAATGCATTTATTATTCTTGTTTAGGAATATCAACTTGAGTTGCAATGACCTCAATTGTGCAATGTCTCATTTTTTTGTAAACCTTTGATAGCCTGATAATGAGGAGACCTGAGCTCATGTCACTAACTAGTATATGGACAATCTAAGCTTATTGACCATGGACAAGTTATTTTTGCAAAACCAAATCTGAGTTGCAAGTAGAGTACAGATCAAATTGGTTGTGACAAGCAACCTTTGATTTTATGTCAACTCTATGTTTTCTTCAAATATTTGACTTTTTTGGATTAGAAATTATTAAATCAATAGAGTTGGTTGTAGAACAGGTTCCTCCACCGGGGTGGTGCTGTTACTTTGGTGACGTAGGACTTTTGGGAACACTGTCTTGGAACACATCCTCGTGTGTCTGTGACATTCCTGGTTTCTACCTCCTAGATGCCAGCAGCAGTGAGAATCAAACGCATCAACCAAAAGTGTCCCCAGACATTACATATCTCTAGAAGCAAAATCAACCTCCCTGAAGACCCACTTTCATAGAAGGAGATTAGCATTGTTGATAGTAAGGGAGACAATCTCCCTTAAAGTGCTTGCCTCACAAAATTTAAGACTGCCAAAGAAGTTAGTGTTTATTTCAGCCAGTGCCCGAAGATAAGGTCCTATCAGTCTCTGAGGGAGAACATCAGCCTAAATTGGAAAGCACCCATTGTAAAGCCAGGCGAGTTTCTCATGAACCAACATCCCCTTCCCACATCCAGAATGACTCCTTGACTCTGCTGAGACGAGGCCCCCCTCACAACCTCTTTCTTCATTGTTTTTTGAAAAGAATGGAGGGTCTTGATGCTACCTAAAATGGAGATCAATTCATGCTGGCCTCTTCCAGACTACAAATAGTGTATTATGATTAGACTCTGTCTCAACTCTGAACAAGGGTCAAGCTCAGTTTAACAGACAAAGTCCACACCGGTAAACTGACAATAGCACCATCTACAGACCTACTTGTATTTGCAGTTGTGCAGGTGCATAGTTTTACCCAGTTTTACTAGTCATGGATCCAGGTCATCATCATAGTCAAGACGCACAAATGTTCCATCACCACATGGTCCTCTTTGCCTCCCTGTGGTTACACTGTGACCCCACGCATCTTCCAGACACACCTCTACAGTTCTGTCATTTCAAGAATAACAAATAAGATACACACAAGCACACAATTGTATCTTGGTTCATGAAGTTAATCTACTTGATGATTTTGGAAGGATGGGCACATTAATGTTTTGTGCAGGAAAGATGTCTGAGGTTCTGTCTGTCACCTGAGGTAGGATTTGCAAGCAGAAATGAAATTTTGCCTAAAGCTTTCTTTTGTAAACCAAATTTTTTGTAAACTAGAGTATTCATGCACCATGGTACCACTGTGTGTGTGTGTGTGTGTGTGTGTGTGTGTGTGTATGATTTCACACACACAGGCCATCATGAACTGAACTCCATTTCTCACACACACACACACACACACACAAACACACATACACTTTTTGAGATTGACTTTTTTCTTTTAGTATAATTCCTTGAAATTTAACCAAATATTTTGCATGTAGAAATATTTGATCTTGTTTATCAATGAGTCATATTTTCTAGTATGAATATCACTAACCAACTGAAATATTTTTAAGTTCTTTTTATTTTGGGTTTGCAATAAAAGTGTCACATGCATTTTTTTTTTTTTGAGACAGGGTCTCGCTTTGTAGTTCAGGCTGGCTCTGAGCCCACTATGTAGACCAGGCAAACCTCAAACTCAGTAATCTTCCTGCCTCTGCCTCCCGAGTGCTGGGATTACAGGCGTGAGCCAGTACGCCCGGCACTGTGGTATGTGGTGCGTGAGCCACCATGCCCAGCATTGTGGTATGTGGTGCTGACTGCTGGTGGGCATGAGTCTCCACACCCAGCATTGTATGTGGTCACCGGGGATTGAACTCAGGACCTTGAGCTTGCAAGGCAGGCGCTGGAACCACTGAGCTAACCCTCCGGCCCATATTTTTTTGTATTGATGTAAATTTCCTTTCCTTTAGGATAAATGCCCAGGAGTGGAATTGCTGAGTCAGTTTTTTAAAACTTTCTTCACTTGTTTTGTCTTTGCTTTTGTTTTCCTAATAAACTTCCCAGGAGTTTTGGCAGAGATGGCTGTGCTTTATTATTCTGCCACTATCACTGTAGCAAAAATTCAGTTTTAATCTTTTTGGCATGTGATGATGCAACCCACTTTCTTGGTAATTAATTAGCCTCATCATGCCAAGAGAGGTCACATTAACAATATGTACTTGCAAGATATTTTAGGCACAGATAGTAAAAGTCAATATATATTCCTAAAATCTATTGAGTGTCCTGTTAGTTACTTTTCTCTCATTGCTGAGACAAAATATCCAACACCCAACGTTAAAGAGGAAAGGGCTTATTTAGCTCACAGTTCAGTGAGGCAGAGGGGTGCCGCAGGAGAGAGATAGTTCATTGCACCCACATTGTAGAAAAAAAAACAACAAACACCTTAAACAGCATCTTTCCACCCCTTTTATCCCACTCATTTTGTTGGCTGAGGCCAGTGCCAAACCCATCACTAACGGATGTTGTCTTAGTCACCACCTGGCCTGGATCCCAGCGGAACTCATTCCGACTGAGCCACCTCCAGAAAGGAAGGGGCGACCTCATCTGAAAGAGGCTCGAAAGTGAAAAATGCGTTAGTCCTCGTGTCGTCGCGTCTATGTGCACATGGTTTGGACACCACAGCAGCACCCTGACCCTATTTAGGGACTTGCGCTGCAAGTTGATAGCAGTTATTTGGAAAGTTTGTAATACAATTTTGGAATCTTTGAATTCTGAGCAACCAAGTTTAGAACCAACACTCCTGTCATCATGAATTTGATTAGACCGGGTGGCTGCAAAGCTCTACCAGAGAGAGGGACACAGATCAAAGCAAGCACGCCACGCTTAGTCACCTGTGATCATTTGTTAATACTCATAGTACATGAAAACATCTGCCCATGGTTAGCACAGTGACGTGTGGAGGCTTTCAAGTGCAACAGTTGCTTAGATAATTTATGACATCATTTCATAATGTAACTAAGTAATAGCAACATGTAGTTCTACATTAATTTTTCTGTGCATAAGCAGATTATGCTGTCCAATATATAATTTATTTGGTAATATTATATACATATGACACTCATATGTGTATATTTGGACATCTACGTGAATGTGTGAATGGTAAGGCATTTTTACCTTTAAAATTTTTATTCTTTTAACATCATGATGTGCAGTGTACTTACCATTGTGATTCTCTAATTTTTATTTTGAAAAATAATTTTTTATCAAAAGGTTTTATATTTTCTTAATATCTACAAGTATTACAATAAATATTTAAAAAATAGAAAACAAAGTTAAAAAGTAAAATAAAATTTTATTGGTATAATCGATGTTTCATTCTGTGTATAGATGTACAATAGTCAGATCTTGGTAACTGCTGTATCTCTCACATCAAGTATTTACCACCACTTTGAGAACACTCAAAATCCTCTCTAGTAGCTATTTTAATTTTTTTTAAATGTCAACAAAAGTAGTAAAGATGTCATGGGAACTCATAAGGCAATAGTTATTCATATAGGAATACCTAATACTATGTTGCCTTTTAAATTACTGAAACCATCACATTAATAGAGTAGCTAAGTTTGAAACTGGAGACACAATATTTATCCATGACTCTATACTTTCTTTCAAGAGAGACAGAGAAGAAAAGAGACTTGAAAAACATAGGAACTAAGTTCCAATGAGTTTCGTACTGAAGAAGTTGAGATGCTTTGCAGCTCTGGTAGATTTGCTGAGGTTTGTTTACTGCTCAGATTCATGCACATGTTAAGTGTGTGTTAACCAGAATCTAAAAAAAAAAACCTTTATTTTCTGAAAGTACTTGCATTTGAAGATCTTGTATATTATTTGTTTATTGCTGTAGAGTTTTGTTATTCATTTACTCAGGCAATGATAGCAATCTGCTCTAGAAATTCCTACTTTGAAGCTTTCTGACTTTTCATGTGTAAATGTATACTGAATGTCAGTTCTATAATTCTTTATCTTTTTAATAAATCTATATCAATGATTCAGTGCCTTATTTGACTTCAGGAACTCTGATTACCAATTACATATTTAAATTTACACATCTATGTGAAAAGGCTAATAGAAAATTTCATTATTCCAATGTCTGTCAGTTATTATTTTAATATTCTCAATTTTTGCATTCATATAAATGATGGCATATGACGGCTGCAATATCATTTTCAGGGAATTTACCTAAAACATCTTTTCTTGTTTGTTTGTTTCCTAAGTAGAATCATTGGACTTTTGTATAAAAAATTTTAGTCTGGGACGGAGATTTAGTTTAGTGGTTCTGGTGCCTGCCTCGCAAGCGCAAGGTCCTGAGTTCAATCCCGGTCACCATATACAATGCTGGGCGTGGTGACTCACACCCGCCAGCAATCAATACCACATACCACAGTGCCAGGCATGGTGGCTCACGCCTGTAATCCCAGCACTCAGGAGGCAGAGACAGGAGGATTGCTGAGTTCCAGGCTTGCCTGAGCTACATAGTGAGGTCAGGGCCAGCCTGAACTACAAAGCAAGACCCTATCTCAAAAGAAAAAAAAAAATAGTCAGAGAAATGTCATGGTTTAAGTAATCTGCTGTTTTACGAATTACCACTTCTTTCTTCAATACTATAGGAAGCCAAAATAGCTAATGCCAAAGCAGTTAACTACAATGACAAGAAGGAATAGATCAAGAACCATACTGTATGATGATAATGTAAAGTAACCTTTCAGATTCCTGGAGTTTGGTCCCTGTGTAGCCCTTCACTTGATTGTCATTGATGTGACATTTTTCTCACCAACAGAATATCTCAAAGTAAAGGACTATCGCTCCTGTGATGTTTTTTATTTTATACTACGCAGTCTTGTCAGCAGATTTTGCCTACTTAATGAAACTTTCAACCATGTAAGGGAAGCCCATGGTCAAGAATTGTGGGCACGATTTAGGAACTGTAAGTAGCTTCTAGGAGCCAAAGTGCTCTGTAGGCGCTGAGCATGGGTTTCACTCAACAGACAGCAAGAAGTTCTGGTCATCAGTTCACCTACTGCCAAGAATTTAATTCTGTCAGCAATTTCCATGAGCTTCGACTAGAGAAAATATCATCATTGTTTTGTGAGACTGTAAGCAGAATATTGAAGAAGCCAGAGTCAGGCTAGCGACCTACAGAATGGTAAAGCAGTAAATATAAATTTATTGTAACACAATAGAAAAGTAATATAGACTCAGGCTGGTGACCTGCTGAAATTGTAATGCAGTAAAGATAAATTTGGTACAAAACAATAGAACGTTTTATTTATATGTAGTTTATATACATATATTCAGGCTGAAAATGAAAACGTAGCTTTGTAGAATATATATATATATATGTATATATATATATATATATATATATATATATATATGATGGACTTCAGTGAATGAAACAATTGTTCATAGAAGAGATCAACTATTTGTTTTTAAGAATTCACTCTGAAAAAATATTCATGCAAAATAAGCTTGAGAAAGATAATGCATTCTCACTCTTAAAAAAAAATAAAAAACATGAACTGGTGAACAATCTATTACTTAATTCATGAATTGTTTCTCCTTGTCACAAGGAGTTAGTTTTAAAGGAAAGAAAGCTTTTAAAAGTTATCTCAGGAAAGGAAATTATAATAAGTCTTGGACTGCTAAGGATTTTACTAATTCTCTCTCCCAATGTCCACTGTGGCTGGTGGAGTAATCTAAACAGATGGAATGTTGAATTTCAAAGGAAGTATTTTTTCATTGTCACTGTGAACAAGGGGTGCTGCTATCTGGCATGGATTGGGGATTCCCCCACTGAAAAAGGCAACTGCTATTTAGTCCACAACTAAAATTTGCCATGTGAAGCTGTATCTAACCTTGTCTGTAATTTTCATTTTTAGAATAATTCATAAGTTCTATGATTTTTTAAAAAAATTGCATAATTTGAAAGCATATTTTAAAATATTACATGAAGGCCAGTTATTTGTAGCTCATTTATGAAAAGTTCACAGAAGAGTAGATGCGAGGGACATAAGGAAAAAGCTATAAGGAAGTAAGCCACAAGGTAATTCTTCAAAGAGAAAAAAAGTGAATCACTTTCCTTCTGTTGAACATAGCAGATCTCAGATACTGAGTTGGAGAGGGCAGTAGAATAAGACATCTAATATCTACAAATCACAGAAAGATGATATGGAAACAATAACAGTAGAATTTAGCAAGTATTACAGGTTGCATTGCACACAGGAGAGGAAGAAAAGGAAGTAAAAACCAAGTGTAATAAGCCATTGGCACTCATAAAAACTATGTTTATTATGTAATAATGTACTTAATAATTTTTCCTCCTATGTCATGTTGTGAAATGAGGAAGGTAGAAAATCAGTGTATTTAGAATCTAAGGTTTCCTCCAACTCCTATTAGCACTGTGATTTTAGTGTAATAGATGTTAGGCAAAACAAAATCTACCAATTCAAATTATCAAATATTTGCTAATGTGAGGAGGGGGATTCACAAGAAAATCAGTGGAGATAGAAATAGTTAGCTTATACTTGTACAGGAAGTTTAGGGTGATTGTGTGTAAGTAAATTTTGCTATGAAGTTTAGGGTGATTGTGTATAAATATTGCCACAAAGTTTATAGTAGCGTCCTTCCCCATTGGCTTTCCAGTGTCTCTGAAAATATTTTATTTCTTTTAGTATATTTCTATGATAGAGTTGTATTTGAAACTGTCAAGCATAATGTATGACAGTGCAAGATTTTTGACTTTGCTTAAAAGACCGATTTTGTTGGAAATAGTTTAATATTATCTCTGGCTAGATTGTGTGCCAATTTGAGCATACATTATATAACAAGTAAGGCTCTATTTTGTCAGTGCTCATGACTAGGATTACTTTAAGAATTTCATGTGAACTTCTAACCATACACCCATGAAAATAGATTTGGTAATTATGGTAGCTGGATTTTATTCAAGAATAAATTTTAGACACTCAAACAGCTAGAATGTAGTAGTGTCTCCTCTGTGTGGTGCCACATGGTTGGGTATTAGCACAAGCAGGGGAGGTGTTACAGACCAGATACCTGGACGTTTGGGCTTTAGTATGAGATTGTAGAAATTCGTTAAGCCTGACATTTCTTTATCTTCAAATGTAGGAAAATATTCTAATCATGTCTAGCTCACAGTAACCTGGAATTAAAAAAAAATCATAGTGTCAAGTATATTGAAAAATAGAATATGAAGTTTATTTTCTGAAAGTAAAAATGTACATGTAACTAACTCAGAGTCAAAAATAATAATATAAGAGATCAGGATCCTCATGCCCATCACAATGGTCTATACTAGCACTAACCTACTTATCTCTAAAGGCAATCGATTTCCTAATTTTTAATACCATTTGTGATTTTCCTTTTATAATATTTACTTTTTGTCTAACTGTTTTCCACTAATAATAGACATATACATGAGACAACCACGTATCTGAATGCAGCATTTTCTACTTTATTACATAATATTATATTGTATCATTATACAAAATATATGTACACTGCCACTATCAATTGATTTATTTGATCTCAATTTTGAACTCTTACAGACCTCTACAAAATCTATAAATATGAATATACATGTCATTTAATACACATTCTGTATAATCAATATTATGACAAAGAGAACTGCTAATTCTAGAAGAAAATATATAATTTACGATAAAAAGCTAAGTAAATTTCTAAAACAGTTGCATAAATATAGATTCCTAGCAACTTTACCAAGTGTAATACTAATTCAAAACAATTGCTCTTCTAATTTGTCAATTATTGACATTGGTGATCTCTACTAGTTTGGTTTATGACTTGAAGGAAATCCCCATATGGTTAAGAAACTTGAGGCTTTTTTTTCATGTTTCTCAAGGATATTTGCATATTCTTATGTTATTTAATCCCAGTATCATAGTACCTTAATTACTGACACTATAGGATCTTATTTTCCTTGGGCTTTTGGATTTTATATGTATTTTAGAACAAGCTGCTTCTGTTCCGAAAAATGTTTGGTGTTTTATTTGAGAATGCATTAAATATACAGAACAATTTTGAAGGAACTGACATTCATAGCATTGAGCGCTACAGTCCATGTACATAAATAGTGATAGCATTTAGAATTTGCTCATTCTTTTCAATAGTATTTTCTCCTTGTAGAATGTTTGACTAACTTTCATTAGTTGTAATCCTAGATGTTAAAATCTGGCAGACTGTTGTAACACCTGAGTCATAAAAAAAAATGCGATAAAATAAATAGAAATTTAACCAAGAACCTTCAGCTACCTGTGTGAGAAATTATTTCCTTATCTACAGTAAATAATCCAGGAAGTTACCAACTACAAATTTGGGAAGCCAAATTGCTATCTCTTTCGACAATGAGGAGCTAAACAAATAATCACCCCCAAGTGGCCAGAACTTGACTGACAAGTTCCCTAATTTTTGTTCTTCTTTCTAATTTAGGACCAACCACAGAAAATCAAATTTTTACCTCTAATCAATCATATAAGGTGACAACTTTCTAGTTATCCAACCCACAATTTCTCCATATCAGTGACTCCCAAGCAGAGCACACTGCAGACCTTAAACTTTACCCACTCAAGGCTCATTTGAGCTTCTGTCAAAAACTCAAGCAGGAAAGGCTAGCTTCCTTGCAGTGATAAGCTCAGATAAATACACTTTACCATTTTTATTTACTTGGTCTTTGGTATACATTTTTTAACAGATGCATGAAAAATTATATATAATCATGAGTGCACAATCATATGTAATCACATATATGCAATACATATTAATTTGTCTAGGTAAACATACCCATAACTACCAAACCTTTACATATTGGTAGAAATCACCATCTGAGTCTCAAACACTTAGAAGTATTTAAATTACATTTTAATGTCTTTGACAGATTTAAGATTTTTAAATTTTTCATTATTTATTTTTATTTAAATTTCCTATACTTGTCTTCCCAGCTAAATGACAAGATCGAAATCTATGATTAGCTCCTCAGTCTATTATCAGTTAGTTTCTGCTGAACTTTATAATTTGAGTGCTCAAATTTTGACATTTGTATTCATTACTGTGTGGATTGAAATCAATTTTTGCATGCTGAAATTGTTCGATTTTTACCAGGTTTTCTAAATACTCTCTGCAGGAGTTATTAAGTCTCATTCAGTCTACTGTATCACAACCAGATGCAGAAATCTGGTCCATTTAACAAATGAAATAAATACTCAATAACATATAAAAGGCAAATGACTAAAAAGATTCCAGAGTCAGTAGAATGAGTTCTATTTTCAAGTTTTTATTTATTAGCACTTGAAGAATCATGATCATGTACAGGTGCAAATTCTCAATGATGAATGTGATCATAATTATATGTAAAATGTACCAATAAACTCAATAAAGGGGAAAAATGAAATAATTGTATTCTCTGGTTTCTACACAGATGAACGTTTTATTATCACAACAAAAATATCTAATAAAATGCAGTATTTTCTTTTATGAATTAATGTAAATTTAGACTTTTTAAAATACATTGATTCCCCCCCCCCCCGCTCTGGGATGAGAGATTGATCCAGAACCTTGTGAGGCAGGCATGGTGCCACTGAGCTAATCTTCCAGCCACATGAAATATCCTGTTTATTAATGTTAAGCATCAACTTAACTGAATTAAAGAATACCTACAGAACTGGTAAAGCATAACTCTTGTCTGTGTTGACAGAGGCCAGTGTGTGGATCAGTAGCTTGGAAGAGGGAGACCTGGGCTCAGAGTGGGTAGCTGGGATGCTCACAGCCCCACGGCAGTTTACACAACAGCAACAGGACAAGGGGATGAACGAGCTTCTGCTCTTCCTGTAACTGGAACCTCTTTTCCATGCACCCTTACGTGTCATAGTTGACTTCCAGAACATCTGCCAATATTCTCATACATTCACAGGGAGACGTTTGTAACATGTCAGGCACTGGGAGTGTGCCTTACCACATGCTCTTGAAGCTCTTAGAGTGAAACTAAAAGTATATTACAGATCCCAGCAAGGTGAAGAGGCCACCTGGGACTGTCTTCTAAGGCAGCTTCATGCAATGAGTAGAGTCTGCCCAAGAGAGATGAGAGATAGGCCATGTGGGCCGCAGTCAGCAAGGCCACGCAGGTGTGGCCGCTCGGGCCCTTTAGTGTCCACTCCTGAGGACCACCTGACACGAATTCTAGATGTGGAGCTATAGAACCTGATATTTACCTTCATGGGTTTCTCTCAGTCTTTTTTTTTTTTTTCTGAATTCCTTTTTTATTCGCTTATTCCCATACTGTAGGAGAGAAATGTTTACTCTATGTCTTTGTGTGTTATTAGAAGTCTTTAAATTTCTTTTGTATTTGCTTTTTTAAAAAAATTGAATCTTTATTGGTACATTATGTATACATATCATGATCACACATAATATTGAGAATTTGTACCAGCATATGACACAATTTAAATCTCATTTTTCCCACTTGCCCACCTACCCTACTTTAACTTCCTTTTTGACTCTCACAGAGGTTTAAAATTAAATTTTATTTGAGGAATTGTGTTCCAGCATAAGAAAGCAGGAAAATGGAGGTACCTTTAGATAATAATGTTAAGTGAAATATGTTAGGCATATAAGATTAAATATTTCATAGTTTTCTTACATGAGAAACTAAAAATCCAAAAAGCAAAATGAAACAGAGATAATAGGAAATACATTCCTTTTTGGGAAAAGGAAAAGGACAAAGAGATGTGGGAGGAGAAAAGAGAGGAGAAGAGGATATAAAAAGAATTAAGATGTGTTATGCACATAAACCAACTTTCTATATGGAATGTAACTATTAAGTACCACATGCGCCTACAAAAACTAAGATTACAAAAATTGATTTTTAAAAAAGGAAAACTTTAAACTGCACACTAATATTTCAGTTATTTCATTTTGATGTCAGTGTTAATATAAGACCTGAAATAAACTGAAATTTTGGTACATATTTGTAAGATTATGTTGATGAACTTTACCTAAGAATAATTTGATTCTTAGCAAGTTGACAAATAAATATTAGACTTATAGTGAGCAACTGGTCATAGAAAAAGGCTGAAAAAAATGCACACAGCTACAAGGAAGAAAATGTATTCAAATCTCAGAGATTTTAAAAATATTTTAAAAGACTCATCAATTTTCACCATATGTGTGTGTCTATCTATGTATCTATCTGTATAGGCCATGGTACATATGTGATATGCAGTCTTCTTTGTGCCTGAAAAAGATATATTTTGCTGAACTTTTCATCTCTTTCAATACTTATTTTGTCTCTATATTGTTATTTATCATGAAGTAAAGTAATATGAATATTTGGCTTAAGATCTAGTTGTAATATTAGAGGAAATATTCCTGAATATTTAATAACATAATGGAGTTACTTCATTTCCTTTTCTTTTTAAAATGGAAAGTCTTTTAAAATAATTACAGATAATATTACAGCAAAATAATACCTCTTTGTTAAAATGAAATACAGACTATGACTGTATTAGCAAATACAAATCACTAATACAAACCACAAATCTTAGCAAATACAACTCACAAGTACAAATCACGAATCTTAGCAAATACAAATCACAAATTTTTATCAAAAACAGGTGTGTAAACATCATATCTGTTCTCTGGTATGAGAAACTGAAGATGCTATTGAGTTCTAGAATGCATGATGAATACTGTGAAATAGAAAATACTCAAAGGAAATGTGGTGGAGGGGTGAGTAATAAGGGTAAAGAAAAATGTGAATGTAATAAGAAAAGGGAAACAAAACTTATGTATTTAGGTGGTGAGGTTTATGGGGTGGATAGGTGGAAAAAAATGAGAATTAGATTGTGTCATATACTGGTACAAATTCCCAATATTGAGTGTGACCAAGATGTGCATATACAATGTGCCAATAAAGGTAATTTTTTAATTAATTAAATAAGTAAGTAAGTAAGTTGTGCTGGTTAAAAGAGGTGAGAAAATAAGTTCAAAATTGATTAATAGTAAATGTAAGAAATAAAATTGATCAATAGTAAATGTAGGAAATAAAATAGTAAAATGTAGGAAATAATAGTAAATGTAGGAAATAAAATAAAATCTTATTCCAACCAAGTTTTTTATGTGAGTCACAAAATTATTTCTATAATAGTAAGCAGGACACTACATATTACACATGGATATTACTGTATTCACTTTCAACTTATGGTTGCTGTGTGAAATTTTGTGAATAGTTGTTAAATATTTGGAATTTGTACTGGGGCTACGTGTGGAAAAGGGTGCAGACTATTCTGCACTACCCGAGACAGCTGCTGGAGCAGAAGACAAGTTGTAACTGCAAAGCCGAGGTATTTTTCTGTTGAAAGCCTTGTTTTTAAAATAGCACAAGTAAATTGTGATCAGAACTAATACAAAGTAAAACAATCATTGGCATTTTCTTTTGTAAAGAAATATATTAAAATACATACATATACATTGAATGATATAAACATTTAAATATATAAACAACAATAGAAAAGAGAATTTTAAGTACTGAAAGCTATACCTAGGTAAAAAGTTTCAGCTATTAGATTTATAAATTTGAGGAGTACAATGTCTTTCTTAATATTTCATTATCATCAGAAAAGACAATGAGTCAACCAGACTGTGTAAAATAAGTGGTGAGTTTAGTTCTGTGGGAGGAGATAGCACTTAACTTTTCGTAGATGGGAGATTCTGAAAAAAAAAAAAAGGAAGTTAAACTACACACAAGGTGAGAACGACAACCTTGCAGCTATCTTTTTGTTGTCTTTTCAGTCTTTGGTGTCTCCTAATTAGTCCTTCTTTTTTTTAATAGAAATTACATTCTGTTCTCTTTGATGGGACAATAAGTCTGTAGAAGTAGAGATATCAGAGTTTAGGGACACTTGAAACCTTGAGATTCAGAATAAACAGATTAAAAATTGCCTTCTAAAAAGTCATAAGAACACTCTGACCTGTTGTGTTAACTTTTTAAAAATTAATTTGTGACTCAACTCCTAGTGATCATAATAAGGAAAATCAAAGAAAAGGAAGAAAGCCCAAGGTTTTATAGAAATGGGCTATCGAGAGCTCCATCTGTCTTACTGTGGATCTGAAAAAGAAGGCAAAGCCGGTAACTTGGGAAAGGGTGAATATTTTGAGGTTAGTTCTTTCAGAAGCAATAAATAAATAAATAAATAAATAAATAAATAAATAAATAAATAAATAAATAAATAAAATAAAAAACTGGGGAATCTTGATTAATTTCAATTCTCAGCACTTTGTGTAACAACGAATTCCTTATTCAACAGCAAAATGCCTTTAACTGCAAAAAGTACTGTTTTGCTCATTATTTATTGAGTAAAAATCCAAGTGGTAAATTCTTTTTGAAACATATTTCTGCAGGATATGGTGGCTCCACCTGTAATCTCAATATTTGGGAGGTTGAGGCAGGAGGACTGCCATAAATTTGCAGCCAGTTCAGACTACATAGGGAAGTGAAGTCCAACCTGCACTACATAACAAAACCCTGACTCAAACAAAACAAGCAAATAATTGTAATAATTCTGAATAATTTATTTATTCTTTTATTCTGAAATGAATATTATATAAAATCATAATGAGGAATGTATTCGTACCTAGGCTAAGAGTTAAATGCGCAATTACAGAAACTATATAGGCTATATAATAACATGTATAGCTCATCATTTTCAATGCAAAAAATAGAAAAACTAAATATTAACTGTTGTGTTGTTCAAATACCTTTCTTTAAATTTGAATCTTTATTGGTACATTATGTATGCACATCAGAATCACATACAATATTGAGAATTTGTACCAGCATATAGCACAATTTAATTCTCATTTTTCTCATTCCCCTACCCATCCTGCAACCCCCTGCCCCTAAGCCTATGCCGCGGAGCGAGAGTGGGTGCAGGAGGGACCATTCCCATGCCAGAAACTCAGAAAATCATTAGTGAAGGCATTTTTAAGTCGTGTCTATTCAACAGCTCTCATTATACTTGTTCTTTGATCTCATTAGCTCCATCCAAACGTGGATTTCTCCACATTCTTTCTATTGGGCAGTGCTTTTAATTCTCATTCTTCCTTTGTGAAATGGATATACATGATGAATCATTTTACTCATTTTCTTACAATATTTTAAACTCAATTACTTGAGAGTTTTTCATGCACTAACTTTCACAGGTTAAAGCGTTAAATCATGTGTGCCAGGATAGCTTCTGCTGTTGTGATGGGGTTCAGGAAGTGTGACGATATTCGGAGTAATTAGTAAACCTGTGGCATAGGACGCATCATGCTAGTCAATGTCACCTGGACCCTCAGCAGTCAGAGGTTACTTGTGTTCTGTCTTTGTTGAGTATCAAACATTACACATGGCTGTGGTACATTTCCTGAGCTTACTTCAAGCTATGAAGAGCATGTACCTCCTATCTTCTACCATTGACAATATGGGGTTTTCTGTTATATTAAGTATGGCAGTATTCAGTGATTGCTTCTACTATCTTCGTCTAAATATATAAATTTATACTCTGCTTTCTTCTCTCACCACTGATACCGTCTCTATCGTATTCTTTCTACTCTTAAAGGATTACTACTATTGATTATTCTTTGTTCTTTTCAACTTCTCTCTTTAGTGTTGATTGTTAGCATTTAGATTTATTTAATGGAGACTGTCTCAATAATAGCAATGCATACTATCAGACTGCATTATCCACACTTACAGGAGTCGTCCTGGGTCCTCATCCCACATACATTCACTTAACAAATACACGATGAGTTCTATGTTTATTTATTCTCATAAATATCTATAAACTGCTTCTTCTCTGTATCTAGTTTGTTATCATGTATGCAATTTGGCACCATGCTACTACATTTATTTTTTCTATCAGCATCTAGAATATGTATTTCTCTTTCTGTGTACATATATCCACACTCTACATATGTGATTGTGTGTATCTGTGTATGCATGCAGGAGCTCAAATTTAGTATTTTGAAATATAGAACCATGTTTTCATGAAACCACTTATTTTTTGGAATATTTCAACTCACCTAATATTTCTGTACTCCAAATGAGTTAATAATTGCAAATTACCTCAAATCCTAGATTTAATTAGATCCAAGTATCAACATGTAGCTATTCCCTTGTATCTCAATCTCATAAAAATCTACCTAATTTGTAAGTTATTTTCAACCTATAAGCTATCATTTTTATATCATAGTTTCAAGTGTTTATATTGTAATAACTGTGAGATTTCTATCTGTTATACATGATGTCTGTGATTTTCCACTTTTCTCATCCTATAGAATTAAAAATCTCACTTACCTGTTAAACTTCAATAACTCCTTCTATGAAGCTGGTTTTAGACCACATTTAGTTCTTTCAATTTTGCCTCATTAAAGTAAAAATCATTTTAAGCTGTGGATTAGCACAATATTTTACAAAATGTTCATTATTTTATTATGTTTCTTCCTATGCTTCAATTAAAAGTCTGTTTCCTCTACTAAACTGTCCAGTTTTAGAACACATAAACCTTGCATTTCTTTTGATTTAAACTCATTTGTTTAATACTAAATAAATCATAAAAAATGAATAATGCAAGGGCACAGATAAATCAATCCCTCTTATTTAAAAAAATAGAACTGTCTATATTCACTTCTCTTTTTAGAGAATAAAAATCTCATCTTGTATGATACACTAGTAGGAAAATAAAAGTGGAACTAAATTTCTTGAGGTTTGGAAAGCATTTTCAATCTTAAAAACCAAAATGATGAAAGAAATACATCTCTATCATTGAAGACGATAATTGGTGGCAAAGACTGACCAATAATGTCTTGCTTAAAATAGATACAGCAAGTGTTTCAATGACCTTGGAATAGAAGATATCAAAGAAGATTATATCTGGAAATGCTGCTTGCTAAAAAGCACACTTATATAATTTGTTTTTCTTTCTCAACAAAGCAGTGTCAAATTGCAGTGTAATAGCACAGTGTGGTTACACCTCTGGCGGTCACTTGCAGGAAAGGCTCTGGGGGTCAGAGTTCTAAGAGCTCGCAGATGACTTCTGCTTCTTTTGAATCCCTTCTGTTAGTGGGAGTGTGGGGGACAATTACACAACGTAAACAAACTTTAGAAAAAGAAACACTTTTTGAGGCAGAGTGGCAGAGTACATTTATATTTTATAGATACAAGAAACCATACTAGAGCTTTCCAGTGAGTTTGCTTTTCCCAATAGTTCTGACCACTGACCTGTACAAAGCACAGTTTGACAGATCTTATTCTTTGTGCCTTTTCCTGTATTATCTTTGCAATTGCAGTCAGTTCTTACCTCAACTATGCAAATTTTCAGCAGGGTCACAGGTTTTGCATATTTAGAAATGTATCAAAGTGGTCACAAATGGAATAAGAGATACTACTTCAAACTATGTTGGTATTTTATGGGGTGGGTTCCACAGACTATTAGTATTGCTTTACTTTGTGCTATAGATGAAATTTTAGATTAATCAGATTCTCTCTAAGAAGACTTTTCCAGGTTATTCATACAATGTGTTTTCCAAATCTCTAAAACAACAAAGAGCAGGGCGTATTTTCAGCCACCCTTGATGATATAATCCTTTCTTACAAAGCAATTCAAGTCAGTCATGTTTTAAATAATCTAATAGGTAATGATGTTCTCACAACACATAATTATGTTTTGAAAACAAATATAAACTAAGAGCACTTCATCCTTCAATTTACAATACCATTGATTTCTTATTATTCTATACTTTTCATTTTTATGAATAGAACAAAGAATAAATATTATCTGCACAGCTTTACACTCAGAAACACATACAGGCATTTTGTTTGTGTTATTCTTTATTTATTGCTAATCATGGCCAAATATGTCTTTCTGGAGATTTGCTCAAAATATGGGGCTTGATTTTCATATCATTTAGTCTTGAACACACAAATTTCAGACCAAATATAAAGTATGCTTTGCTAAACATTATTAGGAAAGTGTATATGAATTTGTGTTTAATGTTGGTAGAAGATAAAAAGCCCCAAATGAGAATAGGACCATTAAAGTAAATGTATCTTTAAATGATCTTGTGTCTTTTGCACAGGAATTCTAAGGTAAAAATATCATTAACCTTTTGTTACACAAGAAAAGACTTGGGGGTTCCTTAGGTTAAGCAATGGATCTTGAACTTCTGGCAACTACCAAAGCAAAATGAAAACTGGTTCAGGCTGAGCCAAAGCCCAGATTCTTCAGTGATGAAGCTGTTGGCTTTCACCAGCACTCTGTTCAGTGTTTTGAGTCCTCAGTGTTTGGTTTATTGGAACTCACGGTGAATAAGGTGTCCCCGAGGTAAAAACTTAGTGAAAAGCTATGGAAAGAGGGAGAAAGGAGATCTGCTCCCTAATTCACCACTTTTGGCTTAAGGAAAGAGTTCCCTTTTTTGCTTTGGTGCCTTTCTTGTGGGGAACTTCTGGTGTATGGATTAGAGTTTCAGTGGAAATGAAGTGAATGTAGAGTTCCTATTCTATGAGATGCAGGGTGTTCTTTTTAACAAAAATCAGTTGTCAGCCACTGAAACGAGCCAGAAGAACTGTGAGAGATCTTATTTTCCAGTCCTATCTCCAGGATGCTCACAGAAACTGAAGTGCCCCTCCCAGAGCTTAGGACAGAAGCAACGGAAGAATGGAAGAGTCCTGCCCAGCCCTAGGAATTTAATTGTGGTTTGGGTGCATGAACAAGGTCTTCTAAAACATCAGACCGACATATTGAACATTCTTCACACATTTCCCGAGGAAGAGAAAGCAGTGATCTAACTATATGAGGATAAGTTAGCTTCCACATAAATTATTGATGATAATTTTTAACAAGTTTAATTTCCTCTTAGCTATAAAACATAATTTCTCATTGGTCATGTATACTAAGAGTTCTCAATTCTGATATTTTAAAACAAAAAGTTTCCCAACTAGTATTTCTCCATTCTCCATTTTATCTGTCTTTCAGTTAACTGGAAAAATTCTCAAAGTACTACACATGTCCATTAACTTTTCTTCCAGTCTCAACTTACTTTTTGTTGTTTTTCTTTCTACCACTTTTCCAAAACTACAGTTTTTGAGAGTTCAGTTCACCAAAGATCTACTAATTAACACATTCAATGGTCTCTCCTAAGCCCTTATCCAACTAGTCCTCTACACAGCAATCAAAAGCACAAACCACTTGTTCCGCCTTGAAAAGCTCTTATAACGGGAAGAAGAAAATGAATGTCTCTTGCCCATAGAAAGATTGGGGAGAAGAACGGCTCTGGGCTCAGAATTTAATCAAGTACTTATAAGAAGTAATTTCAAAGCTTCTACCTGGTCTTAGTGTAGCAAGAGTAGCAGGTCGTAGGAGATAGATGGTTCAATATTAACCCATCTATTATTACAGGTAGACCTGAAATACATCTGAAATTCGAGCAGGGGCTCGTAGAAGCACAGCAATACATAATAATGAGACCAGGTTAACTTCATTATACTTATATGAACTTGTGAATTATGAGACAGTTATGAAGGTGTCAGCTTCCTGTTCAAAGTTGGCACTATTTTGGAAGAGTTATCCATATTTTAGGTGTACAGAAGAAAGAGAAACAGAGGCAAACATAGCAACAGATAAGAAAAATATTCAATAACTGAGAAAAGTAGAGGAACTGAGTATTTGTAACATCACTTGACTTGTGAGAAATACGTGATGGGTTCAAAATCAGAGTGAACAGAACAAGTGGTGGACTGCACAAGGGGTCTCTGGAGGAAATGGGCCACACTGATACAACCCGTGCAGGTCATGTGTTATTCTAGCCTGAATCAGACTATAGTGGTGACATGTAATGGGACGCATTGACATCTGCAAAGAGTTCCAGAAAATGCTGTGCAAAACAGTATGAAAAGCAAAATCGAGTGTTTTCATTATTTTTTTCTTTATCGATTTCCTCTTCATCAGTTTTCAACTCAGAACATTGGCATTCTTCCTGTCTTCCTTTAACATCACTGAATAATTACACAGGGAGACTTTTGTTTAATTAGCAACTCCACAATAAGTACTTTTTGAACTGAACTATTAAACCATTCATACACATAGGCATAGTAAATTAGTCATGTAGTAGATATTACATTAACTAAAATTATGCATAATGTAAAAAAGCAGAAATAGAAAGTTTGATACTCTATTGTGTTGTTTCTCTGAGATGAGACACTAAAATATTTCAAAAGTGTAAAATAAAGGAGAGGTGGTAGGAAACAGAAAAACCATTGTGTTGGAGATGCAGAAGATGAAGGAAAGGGAGGAAGAGGACACAGTTAAGGAGAAATGAAGCAATTAAAATTAACATGATATTTATTATTATTTATATGTACCAATTCCTCAAAGCTAATATATATATATATAATTATTACTTCTCACAAATATAGACAATTAAAATGAAACATAGGTTAAAAGCACATAGTGTGGAAATAATTATTACTAAACTTACAAAGAATCATTTCATAATCTAATCTAAGATGGTGAAATTTTTTGATAGCATTGATGGTAGAAAGAGGAATAGATCTAAACTAACATCTGTTAAATGGCTATAAAATGTCACATTTTCTAGTCATCATTTCATGAAATATAAACAAACACCCTGGACTTGATATTCTAGTTATTGCATTCATCTAAAGATTCAGTACCAATTTCAATGAGGAGTAAACACTCTCAGGGACTTAAACAACATTTCCATTTTCTGGAAACAGTCATCGGCTCATTATGGCTGCACAGAATTACTGAAAAGGAGTCTGACTATAGCTCTAGTCGAGATGAAAAAAATTCTCCCTGTTCATTAGTATCTTCTTAAATCCCAGATCACAGAGGAGATATTTAACTGCAAGTGTTGCTGTCCTTGTACAGTTCAGTCATAAGACAGGAATATTTGTGGGTGTGGAAGTGGGAAGAATTTGAACACAACTATGTGCTATTTAAAAAAAAAAAGAAGTCTCTATCCTTAATGCTAAAATCTGGGAAAATTACTTTACATTTTTATTAATATCAGATGTCACAAAAAGATAAAACACAGGAAGCATTACATAAAATTCAAAGTATCCCAAGATATAATACTATACAAAATATTGTTATTAGGTCTCATTCCTGGTTTGCCAAAACAGGCTTTACCAGTTTCCTACTTAGTGGTCTTTGTGAATGTGAAAATAACGTACACAAACATATACAAATACATATACATAAGCATTTTTCCTCATACCGCTATGTGACAAAAATATGTATTTTCAGGACCAAAAATCAAAGTATATTTAAGTTACTCCAAAAGGACATATTAATGTCCTTTAAAATTTGTACTGAAAAGCAAGAGTTTTACAAAAGAAAATCATTATCCAGTAGCGCTTTAAAATGATTACATTAAACAAAATGACTAAATGAAATTCAGTATGAATAATGATGAAGAAAATGAAACTATGCACATTTACAAAACTATAAAACAGTTGATTTATACCAACTCTATACGTGGTGGATGAATGATGGGGTTGTTCTGTCTGTTTGCTTTTAGTTTTTGCTTTGTTTTGTTTTGTTTGATCTTTACTAGTACAATGTACACACATGGTTGTCTTTGACTCAACTCTCCAAGGCCCCGCGATGGGTGGCTTGTGATTTCAGGTTAACACACGGAAACACCAACATGAGTCTGGACAGCCGAAGAGAGACCTCCTTCTACTCTCCTTTGCTTTGAGGTTGGATTTTAGGTGCAGATGCTTAACCGTCAGAACTAGTGATTATATAGCTCTTTTTCTATTAATTAAAGTCCTCCTGGGAAGCTGTACACATTTAAAAAAAAATCCTTTTTTTTTTTTTTCCCCTTCAGCCCTACAAGTTTTAAGAGCTCTCAACATAACCCGCACCCTTTTTCTTAACTCTTCCTCGGGCTCCTGGGCAGCGCTTTCAAATAGAGGAAATGCTATTTCTTTTTCTTGGGGGGAGGGCCATGCTAGTTCCTGACTGTGTCCTTGTTTTAGGTAGTCTAAACTTTCTTTTTTAATTCTTACAGGTTTGTTTTTAGTCCCCAGGTTTCACATTTCTAGTTTGCAGCTCGTGTGCGGTTTTCAAGGACACCCTATTTAGTTTGTCCCTCTCATTTGTTCCTTTCTCCTTCCTCAGCTTTAAAAGGTGTTTTCTGTGAAACTTATTGCAAGCTTATCTGTTATATCAATCTACTGCCGGGTTCAAATGGTTGAAAGTGGCTGATAATAGATTGAGTTGCCTTCCAGGTAATATCCTAATATTTCCACAGGGCAGTAGTGATACGTGGAGAAAAATCCTGCCCTTTGAAGGAAACGATCAGCCCCTAAGCCGAGCGGGAGCATCGACTGTCTCACACTGAAGGGTCTAGCAGCCGCCTCTTCTTGGGGCAAGGACACACACCTACTGCCCCGGAGAATGTACAATAATTAATCAGCTTAACTCAAAGTATTTGTTAAATGAATATTACACAGAAAAATGCAATTATAAAAAATTGCAATTATAGTGCAAGTAACTCCAAGTTCCACTTAAGTTTTTTTTTTTCATTTCTTCTGTATTGGGTTTTATTTTCTTTAATTATCTTGCAAAAGTGGTTTTGTTTATTTGTTTGTTTTGTTGTTTTTTTGAAGGAGAGGGAGACATATAGCTCACACATATATATGCTTTCTATTCACTCCTTACTTTAATATCTAAAATTTAAATTACATTTTCTTTCATCTTGTTTTGAGTTGATGAAGATATGTTCTGTATTCTTCCTAATGTGAAATTATCAGGGTTATTTATGTACAGAACTACTGTGTAAGTGGATAGATTAACATCACATTCCCGAAATGTCTTCCCTTTAAGTAAAACTCTTAACTTGGCTAATATATCTGAAAATAACCACGAAATTTAGAGAGTAGTGACATGCTCATTCATTTCAAATTTATGATTAATGAAATCTGATATTTCATCAAATTTTCAATATTTATACAACGGGTGGCTTCATGTAGTTCTGCTAACTTAAATCCAGGTTGGAAGGGAATGAATGCATTTTACAAAGGACAAAGAATAGCTGAGACGTACAATGTCTTTTCCTGGCTTCTAAGAAGTATTCAATCTTTTAAATTTGCATTGCTCAATTCCTGGAATTACTTCATACTTTTTAGGTATAAATTTTATTTTTCACGATTTCAAAATGATTGTGAAGAAAAGGAAATCTTTATACACGTTATTAGTTCATATAAAATGCTGTTGTTTTGCCAAAATTAATATTTCATGTGTTATCTCAAACGTAATTAAAGTGTCTTAGCACTACAAGTGTATGTCAGTTTTTGTAAGATTAATATTTGCTTAAATATTAATGCGTAATTTTTCTCTGTATGAGAGCATCTAATCACATCACAATATTCTATTGTTCATGAACCATTAGGTTCTCTTTCAATGTGGAAAATAAACATAATCACACTTTAGCTCTCATTTTTGTATTTCTTTGTTACTCTGCTGATAAAGGCTGATAGGGAAACAGTTAAGAAGACACAAAGTTTCTCAGAAGAAGCACCGAAGTGCGTGTGATCTAACATAATGTGCTTCACAGAAAGGAGAAATTGGATTAATATTGCTTGCTCATGCTTGAAGCACAGAAAATTGCTCAAAGGCAGATGGATGGAGAGTGAAAGTCTAAAAATAAAATTCTCCGTGGAAATGAGGATTTTCACAGTTTAAATTGGTTATAAGGCTCAGGACATGGATGAAAATCTTACGAGTGGACATTTAATAATATAATGAATTATTAGTACGTCTTTCTCCAGATAAATACACAGAAAGACAAATAGATGTGGAGGTATATACGTCACAAATCTGTGCTTCAGAGAGGAGGTAGAGAGGGATTGAACACAGGAATTAGAATCTTATAAATACACTGAAATTGATAAAGCCAATCAGTTAATACTTCATTGGTAGGTAAGTATAGTTTTTTTAACTATCAGTTACAATTTAATACACTTTGAACAGCAGACTCAGAATTTAATCTTGCGTTATTTTAACAAAAATACAATGAACCTTAGTAAACTGTTGTGTTGCTGTAATAAAAACTAATTGGAGGATATATTTCCTCTACTTTATACTTACTAATTTATGGAAAGATCAAGGATCCAACTTCTGTAACTATAATACCTGCAGGTAAATCAACTCAGCTATACGTGTTAAGTGATCACAATAATTATGAATAATCGCCGGAGATTTAGCTCAGGCACCACGCCTACCTTGCAAACACAAGAGCATAAATTTGATCCCTGGTACTGCAAATGATAGTACTACTACTACTACTACTACTAAAATAATAATAATAATAATAATAATAATAATAATAATAATAATGAAAAATGGATGAATTCTGAAAATAATTTGTTTTTTCTCTGAGAAACTGAAAGTGTAAATGCAAACCATAATGTATAATAGATTGTGAAATAGGAAGAAAATATGCAAAGATAAAGGGGAAATGGGGAGGAGGAAAGCGGGGGAAAGAAAAATATACATTAGAAAAGAAGGAAAAATGGAGACAAAAGCTTCGTAAGTGGAAGGGGTGGAAGGCCTGAGTGAGGGCCGGGGAGCGGGCAAACGTAAGAAGCGAGGTATGTCATGTACAGATACAAGATCGCAGTGATCACCTAAAATGTACCAATAAATTTAAAATTTAAAAAAGTGCCCTCTACATAGCATTAGAATAATTGTAAGTAATCTGATTTACATACTTGTTTTAACATAACCGTAATTACATAGGACTGATGTTTGTTGTTAATCGCATACTATTGTATAATTGAGTATAAATATAAACTATGAATCATGTCTATTTATTAAACTATATTTCTTACAGATATGGTTTAATTTTGGAAATTCCCCATAACATTTGTTGATGTTTTAATAATAGGACTTAGTTGAATTGATGATTTTTCTTTATGTGAAAAAAGGGAAATAGCTTAAAAATAATACTTTGTCTTCTTTTTTACTGGGCCCATTGACAGCAAGTACAAAAGCAATTTAACAATTTCCTGATAGTTTATTTTATAATGACTTCATTTCAATAAACTTTAAGTATGTGAAGTGAAATAGCAATAAAGCCTCTTCATTCCTGAGAGATTCTTCCACTATATTAACATTACTCCCTTCAGGATCAGAGGGATTATCATCGTCAAATGAAGGAGGTAACATAATTGTAAAGATTAAGATTTCTTTCACAATTTAAGTTTGACCGAATCGCACCACTTTCTGTTCACCTAGGGATTTGATACATATGAGTGAAATCACAAAATGATTTTTTTTTTCTCTTTAGCTTCAAAGAAAATACCGTGGGAGGCCCAAGCCGTGTTCCTCGGATGTGGACACTGGTGGGAACACAGGCCCTACGATCAAAGTTCCTTTGCTTCTGTCCTCAGCGAGGTCTTTAGGAGCCGATGTTTAGTTTCACCCGGCACCTTATCCATAAATGGAGAAAATTCATAATCCCCTAAGATCCTCTCAAGGCCTATAGATATGCTTTCAAAGGAAGAATTGCCAAAGCTATTCTTCACTCTCACTAGTGACACTTCTCCGTCGTTTTTAAAAGGGGAAATATTTCTGCTTGAACAAATAAACACAAAGGAAACATAGTTGTTTGTAAGAATGGAAGCTAACAGCCCTGGGAATCGTCGCTGTGTTCAATGGAAAATTTTTTTTTTTTTTTATTTAGAGAGGAAAAAAGGAATGTTACATCTAAAATGAAAAAAAATATATATATTTTAATTACATATATTTGAAAACAGAAACGTAAATTTTAAATTTCCTAAATGAAAACAAAGTCGTGCTGACTTACTTGCTTTATACTTTTACTGTGTTTTAGTGAGATATTACACACACCATAAAATTCATAGATTTGGGCTGGAGCTTTAGCTCAGTGGTTCCGGTGCCTGCCTTGCAAGCACAAGGTCCTGAGTTCGATCCCTGGTAACCATATAGAATGCTGGGGTGGTGGCTCACGCCCACCAGCCATCAATACCATATACCACAGTTCCAGGCATGGTGGCTCACGCCTGTAATCCCAGCACTTGGGAGCCAGAGACAGGAGGATTGCTGAGTTCAAGGCTTGCCTGGGCTCCATAGTGAACTCAGGGCCAGCCTGAACTACAAAGCGAGACCCTGTCTCAAAAAAAAAAAAAATCATAGATTTACAGGGTACAATTGGAAGGTTTTAAGTATTTTCAGAGTTTACAATTGTCATCACAATTTAAATTGGGAATTTTTTATCAGCTACCAAAAGCCTACAGTGTGAGCACTAGCACACAGCTCATTCGGCAGCTACTACTGTGACTTAACCTCAGCCTTGGATCTAAACAAGCCCAGTTAACATTCTGTCTGGATTTTCTGAGAATAGTATTTAACATAAAGGGAATCACACGATGTGTCATCTTGGCGATTAGCTCATTCCATTTATCATAGTGTTTTCACCAATCGTTCTTTTGTTAACATGCATTGGTACTTTTTATCACTAGATAACATTCTATTGCGTAAGTAATTTACAACTTTTTATCCATTAATAGATTGCAGGCATTTTGCTTATTTTCATATTTTGTCTATAAATAATAATACATTAATGAACATTCACTTATGAAGGTTTGTGTTAGCTTCCATAGACCCTTTTTTGAAAGGAGTGACACTTCTGAGTTTCATAATATGATATTAGACAGGTAAATTTATTAGAAATATTAGAGACAGACAGAGGTAGACCCTGGAAGGAGTCAGTGCAGGAGATAAGAACCATTACACATAATGCGTTGAATTCTAGGGCTCAAGAAAAGATAGAATGCCTACCTACTTTGAAAACCTCCCCACCTCACCCAGGGATAAACAATAATGATAGATATTATGACCAGACTCATCTCTCTCAAAAAAAAGTCCTTGTTCTTTCCAAATATATTTGCTACATGACTTACTTCCCCATTGGATCAATATTATGTAGGTGACTGCACTTGTAATCGTATTGATTGTTTATAGTTTTATTACCCATTCTATTCATGATTGTGCTTTGTAAAATTTCCTTTGGGACGTGGGCTTTTGAGTAACCCACTTTCTGGCCTTCTGTCTCTCTCAGGCAGGGGCTGTCTTCCCCTCAGCAAAACTTTCTACTCTTAACAACCATTGATCCTCAGAATTCATTCTTCATTTCTGGGGAATAGCAACTCAATGTTCTGGACGTCTAGCAGGTGGAGAATTATAATATTTCACTGTATCACTTGAAGGTGACATACAATAACTCAGTGTTTGTTTTCCAGTGCTCAGGATTGAACTCAGGGTTTTCTGTATGCTGGGCAAATACCATAACTGGATATCCTCACTGCCCAGACCATTTTAATACTTTTTAGGAATAGTTTTTCATATGATTGGTGTTTAGGGTTCCCATGTATGCAAATCTTCACCAACACTGCTATTACTTGAATTTTATTTTAGACATCCTATAACATGAGAAGTGGTATCTCCTTGGAGTTTTGATTTGTATTTCCCTAATAACTACTGGTGTTAAATATCTTTTTCAAGCATTTGTTGACTAGTCTTGGTTTATTCTGTCTTTCTTTTTCCTTTTCAGAACTTGAAGCATTTTGCTAATCAATTACTTTTCTAGTGATTTATAACATCAATTTGTGGATTTTAAAATCTCAAATATAAAATTGAAAATATTTTATTTTGCAAGTTTTGTTTTCATTTTTGTCCTTCTGTCTTTCTTTCTTTCTTTCTTTCTTTCTTTCTTTCTTTCTTTCTTTCTTTCTTTCTTTCTTTCTTTCTTTCTTTCCTTCTTTCTTTCTTTTTTTTTCCTTTTGAGACAGGGTCTTCCTTTGTAGTTCAGGCTGGCCCTGAACTCACTATGTAGTTCTGGCAAGTCTCTAACTCACAACAATCTTCCTGTCTCTGCCTCCTGAGTCCTGGAATTACAGGCATGAGCCACCACATCCAGAACTGTGGTATGTCATTACCAGGGACAGAATTTGGGACTGTATGTTTGCAAGGCAGATTGCAGAACCACTGTGCTAAATCCCCAGACCACTTTTCACTTTCATGATGATGCCCTCTAATATAAAACCTTTTTATTTTTTTAAAATTCAAACTATAAAATTTATTTCTACTGTCAGTTTTGTTGATTGTGTGGTATCAAAGAAGCCATTGCCTAATGCAAGGTCATGAACATTTGCTCTTTTTTTTTTCTTGTCTATCCATGCTACATTTTCTTTCTCAGGTTTAGGTTTATACACGTCTTTTGGTTAATTTTTGTTCTCATTGTGAATTAGGGAGTTGAAGCCATTCATATGCATTTAAATATTCAGTTGTCCTATCATGATGCATAAAAAGACTGATTTTTGTAGCTTGAAATTCTCTTGACACTGTTGTTGAATATAAATGCACCATATTTATTTCTGGAACTTCAGTGGTCTCTATTGATCTGTATGTCTGTTTCTGCATTGATATTATTATTCATTGATTACTATTTTATAATAAATACAGGATAATTTCCATCCTTTGAAATTTATGAAAGCTTATTTTTTCCCTGAGCTGGCATATAATCTATCCTGGAGAACATTTATGTGCACATGAGAAGTATGTGTATCTTCCACTCATAGTGCTCTACCTGTGCATGTTACATAGTGGCAGCTTCACAATTCTTAATCTTCTTGATCTTGTTGATTTTCTCATTAGTCACTTCATTTACTGTTTAAAAAAGTTATTGAAATATCCACCTCCCATTGTTACAGGGTTTGTTTTCTTCCCCTATGTCACATCTAAACTGAACAGTTTGAGTTAAGTCAAGAACTTCGTGGCACTCTGGGAACAGATATTTTTGTGGGAACCTCCATGTTCAGATAAAACATTGTTGGGCCCAGTGTCTGTACATCATCTATAAAGGAACTAAATCTCCACATGTCTGTGACAGTGCTGACTTCTTGCTACTGCTCTGCTGACCTGGGGAAGAAGGGCTGATAACCCCGTAGTTGTGTCACCACAGTCCTCACAGAGGTACTAGTACTAAGCAGAAGGCCTGAGTTTATCCTAGTGCAGTACCAACTAGAGTTCACCTTCTCCTTTTTTTTTTTTTTGCTCCTGCTATTATTGTTTTAGACAGAGTGTGCTTACTGACCACCTTGATCTGAAATTCCATAACTATGGATGTCATGATTGAAAAATACTATTCTACGTGAGGAGAAAGTTTCTTATTCCGTGGAATTAATGAGTCTTAGGTAAATATCTTTGGGAAGTCTCCATATGACATTAATGCAATCATATTATGCATAGTAAAAATAGATATATCTTCTGAAAATTGTGTTATTTATGTTACCAAAGCAAATGCTCAGAGTGACCAGACTGTAAGTCCTCTAAGTCCATTTAGCTGAACATTTTAGTTCTAAAACCTCATTTTATCAGACTCTATAGAGATTGTTCATTGCGGAGAAACTGAAACTAACACAACTGAAGAAACATAAAAAGCAAAATGCAGTTATTACTGTGATTTATGTTGATGATAATACCTTACTGAGGATCTCAAATATTCAAGTAATAAATAAATCCAGCTGCAATTTATTTGAAAATACATCTCAATTCTAATGATAACACTTTTGGTTAATAATACAAACAGATGGGCTGGAGATTTAGCTCAGTGGTTCCAGCACCTTCCTTGCAAGTACAAGGCTCTGAGTTTGATCCCAGTAACCACATACAATGCTGGACGTGGTGGCTCACACCTATAATCCCAGTACTCAGGAGGCAGAGTCAGGAGGCTTGTTGAGTTCAAGGCTTGCCCGGGCTACATAGTGAGTCAGGGCCAGCTTAAACTACAAAGCGAGACCCTGTCTCAAAAAAAAAAAATACAAACAGTTTTGTAATAATTTTATTTTTCTCATTTTTTATATTTTATTGGTACATTATATAAACACATCACAATTACACTCCACAGCCGGGTATGGCGGCTCACACCTGTAATCCCAGAACTCAGAAGGCAGAGGCAGGAGGATTGCTGAGTTCAAGGCTTACCAGGGCTCCATAATGAGCTCAGGGCCAACCTGGACTACAAAGCGAGACTGTCGCAAAAAAAAAAAAAAAAAAAAAAAAAAAGTTACACTCCACATTGAGAATTTGTACCGGTATATGACAAAACTTAATTCTCATTTTTCTCCTTCCCCTGTCCACACTACCACCTCCCTGTGCCTATATACACAAGCTTTGTTTCTTTGTTTTTTTACCACCAATATTTTTCTTTCCTCTCAGTATTTACCCCTAAACCCCATTTCCCTTTGAACATTGACTATTTCACAATATTGATCATGCATTCTAGAACACATTTACAACTTCATTTTTGTGGCCAAACCCTTCTTATTCTTTCTCTCTCCTGGCGGAGGAAGAGGCCATTCCCCTGTAAGAAATCATAGTAACACAGATGCAGGTGACGTTGGTGACGTAGGTGATGTAGGTGATGCAGACCAATCATACATTGCTAAATGCTGCTTCCGCCTTTGCGGCTAATCATACCTCACCATGAACACTGGTCCCTCCCTCTCATCCAATCACATCCCAAGGCGCCCTATGTGAATGCTGGTAACCTCTGTAATATAGTTAATAAAGAAGAAAGTCCCAACTACGGAGTCCGGTTGCTATAATTCTGCATCACTGCTCACCTTCCCAAGGCCGTTGAATTAGAGAGTCAGCACGGTAATGAGACCAGGCTGGATTACACATTTTCTCAGAGATAGGATATGATATCTCCAAATCTGTGACCTATTTATTTCACTTATGAGTATGTCCTGAAGGTACATTCACTTGAGTATAAATGACTCAATCTCAACACTCTTTATGGCAGACTAATACTCCATTTTATGAAACACCCCACATCTTCTTTATCCAGTCTAGAGTTAATGGGCATTTGGGTTGTTTCCAAGATTTAGCTATCACAAACTGACTTGCTATAAACATGGGTGCACAAATGTTGCTGTGATATGCATCTTGTAATTTTTTTTGTGTGTATATCCTCAGCAAAGGAATAGCAGGCTCAAATGGAACCTCTAATCCTATTTTTCTTTTTTCTTTTTTTTTTTTTGAGACAGGGTCTCACTTTGTAGTTCAGGCTGGCTCTGAGCTCACTATGTAGCCTAGGCAAGCTTCGAACTCAGCAATCCTCCTGTCTCTGCCTCCCGAGTGCTGGGATTACAGGCGTGAGCCACCACGCCCGGCCACCTATATAATAGTTTAATTTACCCCTTTCTTTCCCAATTCAGTTGTGAACACATGATCTGTGTAGATGACCACAAGATTGTCAGGGGGAATATACATGAAAATATGATGGAAATTTCCTAATGCAAGGCATCTGTCATAATGCTAAATACATAACAAGAGTTGAAAAATATTTTGTTGAATAAATTGATGAATGAATGATTAAAACACCAAAAAAAAAAAAAAAAAGAAAAAGATGAGTTAGATAGAGAACATAAAAAATACTTGCCTTCTCCTTGTTCCATGTTAAGAGAATGAATTATGGCACAGTAATGGTCATTAGGTTGTTTTCTTCATTTTTCTGTCTTTCCTTGTAATTTCAATTTTCTTCAGAAGATACCACAAGAAAGAGACAGACAAATTTGGAGCAAATAGCTGTTCTATCTCTGGACTATAAAGACTAATAAAAGCAAGATCTTTAGTACTCTATGAACCAGTAAGGAAAAAAAATAAAGAAAAATCGAGATGAAGGAAGTCACAAAGAAACCAAAAAAGAAAGAGCAAAAATGAGCAACAGAAGTTTTTAAGACACAGACATCAAGAATCAAAAGAAGGAAGTGCTTTGTAGAATTGTCCCAAGCCTCAGCCTTGCAAGTCTCCAGGCTGTAATACGAAGGGGAGACAGGAAACAAACAGAAGTTGCCAGACTTTGAGCTCTGGAAGCAGAGCTACCCAGAGTACCAAAATGCCTGGAATTCATGAGGCAGAAATAGTAGAGCTGTCCAGGGAGAACTCGAGTTTCTCAGAGATTCTTCAATTATTCAGCGGCTCTGGTCAGAGGATGCAAGTGAAGAAATGCAGTGAAGACTTAGCAGTATAGAAAACTAAAATTAAAATTTTACATTGACTTCGTGGTCACCACATGGGGGACATATTTTGGTGCAAGAAACTTGCTCGTAGACCCCTCTTTATTGACTGAGGTTTTTTTAATCAATGCTCCTTTTCTTGTCTGCAATCACGTAAATCTTTTAACATTTGCTTCACCAAACCAGATAGTGTGTTAATAAGAAATGTTCAGTTATTCAGAATATTTAGTTAGTTTCTTGAACACGACAAGCAAAATCTGGCTACATCCCGTGAATGTAAAGTCTGTACTCTTCATAAAATTTCCAAAATTAATAGTATTTCCCATGCTACTGACTAGCACATCAAATTAGACAAAAATGACTATAATATAAAATGATCTTATTGATAACATATTTCATGGTTTATGCTTCACACTTATTTATATTATCATTTTATTCATGCTTTCTACGTATAGAGCATAAAAATAAAATAGCTCATAATCCACCTTTGGAGCCACACAGTTATACTGTTGTTTCTTTGTTTTTCTTTTCTTTTAAATTTTGTGGTGCTCTACTGGGTTGGAACCCAGTGCTCCAGACTCTGCTACCTTACCAGCCTTATTTATTTATTTGTTTGTTTGTTTGATTGATTTTTTTTTTTTTTTGTGGGCAGTTCTGTGACAGGGACTAGTTAAGTTGCTAAATGCCGAGTGTGGTCTTGAATGCCGAGATTGCCTCAGCTTCCCAGAGCGCTGGGATGACAGGCACACGCAGCCAGGTCTGGCTGGACGGTCGCACTGCTGGTGATCAGAAAATGCCTCATTCCTCTCATGATTTTCTATTAAGCGCAGAATATAACAGAGAAGTTCTGTGGAATATTTTTTAGACAAATCATGGTGAATAGTTTTAAAACAGAAAGATGAAACGTTATACTCAAAGTTGAAATTAAACAGGTTTTTCTGGGCTGGAGGGTTAGCTCAGTGGTTCCAGCGCCTGCCTCACCAGCGCAAGGACCTGAGTTCGATCCCTGAAAACCATATACCATGCTGGGCGTGGAGACTCATGCCCACCAGCAATCAATACCAATTACCACAGTGCTGGGCATGGTGGCTCACACCTGTAATCCCAGCACTCACTTGGGAGGCAGAGACAGGAGGATTGCTGTGTTCGAGGCTTGCCTGGGCTACATAGTGAGCTCAAAGCCAGCTTGAACTACAAAGCAAGACCCTGTCTCAAAAAAAAAAAAAAAAACACAGGCTTTTCTGAAAATTTTAAAAGTGTGAACAATGACAAAGTATGAATTTTTGATGCATACATGTTTTTGCATCAAAACAAATACGTTTTAATTCCTGTATTAAATGCAAAATATAAAATATTAATGTGCATTCTAATGAGGCTTGATAACTCTAAAATACCAAATGTATTTTTAAAAGAAATATACCATTATGAGTAATATGAGGACATATGTAATAAATATAAAATACATCTGTAGATTCACACACAAAGAAATGCAGTGGAGGGCGACATTTAGTCTGCGCTCTGTACGGAAAAGGAGCCGGTGCCGACACACACGCGGGCATCTGTTCGGGCCTCAGCGCGTGCGTGCGGACTCCCTGCGGGAGCAGCCAAAGCTCTTTGTGCACGTTACTTCAACAGGCACAATTTGAGTTGCAAGGGGAAGATGAGAATACACTTAATGGATTGTGTCTAGCATTTGAGGGACAAATATAGCACACAAAGTGAAAATTAGAGTTTTGGAAACGAAAGTGATGGAAATGGGGGAGTTTCCCAGGAAATAAGATATCAGTGATCCAAAGAAAGACATGGGCAGAGAAAGTGAACAGAGAGAGGGAAATGAAGAAAGGATTAAGTGCAGACACCACCACTAGCAAGGAAAGTCCTCGGGTGCCCTGTTCATTGACTCCTGAAAAGAGCGAATAAGGAACCTGAAATAACGCGAGACGACATCACTGGCTCTCAATAAATGCATTTGGGCTTATTCAGACTTTATTTTATAATTTTTAAATTCTACCTATTCCTGGGCAGTCTGCATTATCTTTTGATGTGTAATATATTGCTTAATGTTCAAATCAGAATGAGCATATCTCCTCAAACATCATTTTTTTTGTTGAAACATTTACAACTCTTTTCATAGATTTTAAAAAATATATGATTTTACATTGTGGTTTGAAAAGTCACTCACAGGTAAAACCGTGGTTAGAGGTTTAAAAACAATCTGAAAAATGTATGTATGAGCAGAAAAAGAGCTAAAGTTGTTTTAGAGAGACCAGGATGGAGAAAAATAATTCTAAAATATAGAAGGTGCAGAACGGAAGGAAAACAAAATCAAAAACAAAAAAAGTACATCCAAGATAGAAGAAAACCTGCAGAATAGCAAGTAATTCTCCCTACAGAAGTCCTGTTTTTTGAGGTGCTCCATCTGGAAATTACTCCAGGCTCTCACTAAGGTCAGAGAAAGCAGAACAGGCAAACCACAGTGAAAATAGTATTACAAAGGAGCGTTGCTGACAGTGGTTCAAAGTAAAAATCTGTATAGTTCCCTCGAAGGACCACATTTGCTCTTACTTAGTATACAGATTTCTTTGCTATTTTCTGTTCCTCTCATATTTCTTTTTTTAAATTTTGTTAAAATTTATGTCAATAAATGTATTTATGTTTATGTACATGTTTGAAGCCCACAATGATTACATTCATCACGGGGAGGAGAGGATACCAGTAGGTAACTCAGCTGAGGCCACTTGCACCTCCTCCGTCTCCGGGTCCCCTTCTCAGGCCCTTAACATGCCGGATGCCTGCAAGTCTCTAATAACGATGACCAGCAGCAACTCAAGGTTCAGGCAACACACTGAATTTTTAGGCATAGAAAGAATTATTTTTATTGTAAACACAGCCTCCAAGGAGATGTCGGCAGCTGTCTGGTCCATCTCCAGTGGATGGAAGCACGATACTTTTCTTTGCTTGGCTCCCCAACTAGGAATATTGTTGGGGTTTCTCTGAGGTAGGTTCGAGTGAACAGAACCCATCATTCATTGACATATATCCTCTTGAAAATTGTGAAAGATGCTGTATAATTATTTTTATCTTTCAAACTCCTGAAGGTATTGGAAATTAGATTTAATTCTTATTAGCCTGTTCCCCATACTTCATATAAAAAAAACTCAGAATTTTCAGACTTCATCATTCACTTAAATAAAAACAAAAATCAGTATAATATCAAGAAAATACCCATCTCAAATGGATCGTTTTCACTGGGCTCACACTTGGACTAGCAAGAAGTGAATTCATTCATCCTGCTAAACGCCAGAAAAGTTCTGAAAATAATTCCTAATTCTAAAGCAAAGTGTACTATAGTTTCTTTTTCTAAAACCAGTATATGGATAGAGGGTTTATAGGACAAGGGGAAGCTAAAGTATGGCCTATGTGGATGAACAACTTATTTTTGAGAAAGACATTGCAAAGTGTGAATGGTTAACTGTTTCCTTTTTTTAATTTTGTATTTAACCTTCAATATTTTTTAGGTTTGTCAACGTCTCCCAGATGCTAAACACACACCCACCACTGACCTACATCTCTCTGCACTCCTTTTGTTTATTTGATCAATAAAGATAGTCCCATAATCAGGTTAAACATAGGAAGAAGATGAAGATTTTTATATACTAATAAGAGTTCTCCATCTTCCTCATACCAAATGATATTCTTCCAAATTTGAAGAGTTATCCTTCTATATATGAAATAATAATATCTTAGGTATTATCGTGGAGAAAATAGGACGTTTTTGTGTGTAAAAATAGCATCTTACTTCCTGCTTTGAGAGAGGAGTTATGTGTGGTAAAGGTCTTCAATGTATTTGTTTTGTACTCATCAGTGTTTGAATAATGTTCAGTTGACTGTGTTTTATGTATCATTTTTCAGAAATTCAAAAGCATCTAGAAAAATAAAGCTGGAATGACATTCATTCTTTTCTTAATACTAAATTATTAAAGGCAAGGGAACGTAATAACAATATATTGAAAGTTATGTGTTTTAAAGCATGTGAAATTTAACATGGGCTTGATTTCATTTCAAAAGAGCTTTTTCTTTTTAGTATGGGCTACTATACTTTCATAATTATAAATCTCATATTGCCTGGAGATTAAGCAGCTTGAACGTTCAATAAAGGCTGATAGAGTTACTGAATACTTTAAAAATATTGCTACCCACACACTCTAAATGAAGCTACAGAGAACATTGTGTGTCGTTCCTAGATTTGCTTAAGAATTCTTTCCACGTAGTACTCTTGACAGAACGTTACCTGCCTCAATCACGTCTAAGCCACCTTTTGAAAGGAGAGTCAGGAGAGTTGCAGGGTTTTAACTGTCTGATGAAACCTCCATCACCTTTCCTGTGATGAGCAGCAATCTCTTGAGAAGCCGGGCGGCTCCGATGGAGGTTGGCGACAGAGGGATCTGAGTGTAGAAGCTCTGTAATTTTTCTCTGGATTTATTTGGGCAAATACGTTAGAAAAGCTGAAGGAAAAAGTTGATAGTTTTCTAAAAACGGAAAGCTAAAGTGTTTAGGGGTTTAGGGGTTGCAGGGAGGGGAAGGAAAGGGGAAATGAGAATCAAGATGTACAGATGCAAATTCATGTACAGGTACAGTGTTTAATATAATCATACTGTATGTGTAAAATGTACCAATAAATTTTAAAATAAAATAAGAAGGCTATTCAGTGCATGACTTTGTTTTTTTTTTTGAGACAGGGTCTTGCTTTGTAGTTCAGGCTGGCCCTGAGCTCACTGTGTAGCCCAGGCAAGCCTGGAACTCAGCAATCCTCCTGTCTCTGCCTCCCGAGTGCTGGGATTACAGGCGTGAGCCACCACACCTGGCTTCAGTGCATGACTTTTAACATTTATCTCTGTTTAACTAAGACTCCTTTATTACTTTGCTTTAAGAAGAAAACTCTAGTAAGCTCTTTTCAAATATTGAAATCAATAAGCTCATAATAATCAAATTTTATACTAGAAGATGCTTTATTTAGAAAGGTAAGAATGCTATTACTACTTTATTTCAACAAAACTGCTATGAAAACACTTTTTGAGTATTTCAATTATTATTAATAATAAGCTTTGTGATATTTGATTAAATTCAACTACCTCTTGAGTGCTGGGATTACAGGCATGAGCCACCACACCCAGCTACCTGTGAAATTTTTATAAAAGAAAGGGAAAAATGAGAATCAAGATGCAGCATGTACAGGTACAAATCATCAATGTTGAATGTAATCATACTGTATGTATAAAATGTACCAATAAACTAAATGCAAAAAAAGAAAATCATACAGAACTTAAAAGGGCATTATTTCTATAATTTCATAAAATATCATATAATCTGCATCTCAATTATGAGATACATTGTTTTGGCTATGGAAAATTATTATGATTACATATCCTGTAAGAAAAAAGATTTATCTGAAAAATCCTCAGATCAATAAAGAATTATAATTATTAAACTTTTTATCCTTGACTCTTGTTAAACAAGTGGTACCTTAAAGTCTAAAATAACAAACCTAGGGCTGGGATCATACTTAATAATCAATAGCAATAAAAAGGGTATAGGGAATATAATTCAGGGTGAGCCCCTTAATGTCGAATTGTTTAAAGTCAGCTGTTCCCAGTAATTTCATAGCATTATTGTTCAATAACGTCATAGGTGTGAGAAAAAAAGCACACACACCATTCAAAAAAGAATTCATTTAATTGAAGTTTGAGGCAGGCTAATGCTACTTAGAAGCTGTGTTAAAGAGCTCCATAGTGTAATGATTGCTCAAAAAGTTGTTTTAACTAATTGGCAATGTCCTCTAATTCGTGAAATACATTTGTACTTTGTGTTTTTATGAATGATAATAAAACGTCATTGTTGAAAGCATATGATCATTAATCTATACACTAAAGACAATTTTGGATTATAAAAGGCTGAAACCACTTTGGTCATCCCCACAGCAAATTATTTAACGCCACACTCGCAAGCCTCCTCTCTTTTTGAGTCTCAAGACATTTAATCCTCACCCGCGTGGAGCACTGCAGGCTTATCTTCTTCTGAGTACTTTCCACAGTGCACTGTCAGCTTTAGCAGTTTCTGTAATCCCGGGAGAAAAACATGCAGCTCCAAGGAAGATCCTTACTAGGGCTGGTATGTGTATCACTGATCATTCCATAACCTGTTTGCTTAACATGGTGCTGGGCCATGACTGTATCACCATATACTTTTGAAAGGATAAATGGCATAAAGAACATGGATTTCTGCCGGCACTTTATTGTTGGAGATAAGTTAATCTTTTTTTTGTTATTTGTATTATCTACTGAAAAAGAATTGCAAATTCCTAATGTTAGAATCAATTAATTTAAATGCATTTAAATGACAGGGGGTACGGACCAGTCAGAATGCACATAATTTGAAAATGTTAATGGCCTTATGTGAGAAAAAGACATGTGTTGTTTTGCTCCAGTTTATGTATTTTGTCTTCTACAAAAAAAGTATATTCATGTTTGAAACAATCCTTTGACTACCAGAAGGTTGCAAAGATAATAATTCTTTTAGAAGATTTAAAATTTAAACGTTTAGTGTTACATCTATGTAAATTCTATAAAAGCATCATGTGGTACCTCAAAATATGTGTATGTTATGTCAACTGAAAAGAAGAGCACATGAAAATATTCCAAGTTAATATTTGCTTGTGGTGTCAGTAAGAATCAAAATTTTCAATGATTTTTCTTGTTGTTGTTTTCACCTACTTGTTGGAACAGAAGGATTAAAGAGCCTTTTCTTTCTCTATTGAATTGCCTTGCAGATTCGGTTTATAATTAGTTGAGTTACATATGGGGCTAATTTCTGCAAATTGCATTCTGCACCAGCATCAGATGTATCTATTTTATAGTAATTAGCCACTTTCCTGCTTATTTACTTATATGAGCAATGAGATAAACCTTCTTTTAACTTTGATTTTTAAAGTATTTTGTGTTTTTGAGGTCCTTCATATTTTGTATAAATTTAATAAACACTTTGTCAATTTCTCCAAAATAAGGTGTGTTTGATTAGATTTGCATAAAATGTATAGCTTATGTTTTGAAAACTGAGCATTTTAGTAATATTACTTTGCCCAATATTTATGTTATCATTTATTTGTCTTTATCATTTATTTGTCTTCCTTTTTCTCAGTGAGTACTATTTTGACCTTATACAACCAAAATTTTTACTGGGTAGTTATATAGTGGCCATTACATTTGTTAAATTTTATATTCTAATTATTCTTCAGAAGTATAGAGAAACACAGCTAATTATCCAGCTGTCTAATCCACCTGATTCATTATTTCAACTATTTGTCACGGTATCGTAAGTTGCGATCCTCCTGTCTAACCATCCCTTCACTCTCAAAGTGAAAACTAAGAATGTGACTCCCTAGAGTGTTAGCACACCATCGTGATGCCCTAGGTTCAAATCTCAGAGCCACAAAAATTTAGACAAATAAAATAAAATACTGTAATAAGAAAATGAAAGTTTATATCTCCATTATTATTCTAACTACTGCATGTCTTTCATATAACATTTTTCAGATGACAAGAAAATTATGAGAGTGAGTTACAGAACTAGAGGGTGTAAAACGCACCAAAGCATCAAAATCTGCTCTGATTTTGCTGTTTGTGTGCGCGCGCGTGCGTGCGTGTGTGTGTGTGTGTGTGTGTGTGTGTGTGTGTGTGTTATTTTGTCTTTGCAGTAGTAGTGGTTGAATCCAGAGTCTTTACAGTGAGCTCCACCCCTACCCCTTTTAATTTTGAGATAGATCTGTCCAAGTCACTCGTGTCCAGGCTGGAGTCGATCTTTTCAACACCTTCTCAGCCTTCAGGGTATGTGCCGGCCATAGCAATCCACCTAGACTCTTTTTTGGAAAAGGTTGTATTTGAAAAGAACCATAATAAATGATTTCTGAGGATGATATGTGCACTGTGTTCCTGTCTAATCATAGGTAATAAAGATCTGTTTTAAAAGAACTATAAGCTTTGTTACTATCAGAAATAAATTTATTTTTCTTGCCGTGAACTACTTTTGGGTTTTTCCCAACTATAATATTGCATAGCAACTTAGAGCTCAGTTTTTCTGCCTTTTCTATTCATCACTTGTAGGAAATAAAGACACAATTGAAACTGAAGACTAATTTATAGAAAATTACTCCAGTACACTTGAAAGCCTTTTCCTATTGTAATTAGCACATAACATCAGATTAGCAGTTTTCTTTGGAGATGACTGTATTTGTTGATAATTTTGCTTCAGATACTTGTAAGTCTTCTTGTTTCAAACTGATACAGACAATAAAACAAGACACATTGTCCTGAAAGAAGAAATAACCTAAACCGTCCTTTACCAAGGCCACAGATTGACTGTTCCTATCTATTTCCACTCTTTACCCACTTAAGGCAGTTCACTTTCATTTCCCACAAGAGGAGATCAGGAAGAACATCAAAGAAAAACACGAAACTGGGTTAACCCCTCTGTTCCCAGTGTCTCCCACGTGACATCAGCCTGTTCTGTAAAGAAAGGATACATGTTGAGCTCCACGTGTGACCTGATTTCAACGAACCTAAATGAAACTCTTGAGGAAATGTGCGGTCATATTTGTTCACTAATTTTGTGTGACTTCTTTTCGGTTTTAATTAATTAGTCGTAATTGATTCTCTTCTGTGTACCAAATGGGCTCTTACTGTACTAATTTATTGGAATCCTATATTAATTTGCATACTTTTAAATTCAAAAGAAACTTTTATACTTCAAATCATCTACATTGCTATGTTCAACTTAATTTCAGATTTATTTTAAGCTGAGTGAATATGACTACTCAGAATAAAATTTATTTGTAGGGATACATTTCTAGTTAAAAGTAAAGTAATTTTGTATTCAACCTTAAATGTAAACTAGCCAATTCAACTAAGTAAAAAGTCTTGAGTAAATGTGATAGGACAAACCAAAAATTGTGAGAGATCATAGTATCTGTGGTAACACAGATTCATTCACCCAATATGTCTTTTTTTGCAACTTTCAGCTCCAAATTCAATCCATTTTCACCAGTTTGCTTTCTGCAAGAGTTGGTTATACTGCACTACAAATTTTCTGAAAAATAAATTGGGGGAAATGTGAAAATGTCTGCATTTTCCATGTGTGGAGGGGTATGAGCAGTGGCAGACGTGGAGGCAGATGAAATACTTTTGCACAATCTTTAACTCCCTCCACTGGAGCTGCGCTCTCTAATGCCCAGATTTCCAGATGTGAAGATGTTACTGCTTTGGTAGCTAAATAAACATAAAAAGTAACTTCATTTTCCTTCATGGCTAATAACTCTACAACAAAACTGATCAGTAGACCATTAGGTCAATAGATTAATTTAACTAAAGTTTAATGTGACTTTGGAAGTTTCATAAATGAAAACACATACTCAGTGAAAAGCACCAAAAAAGATATGTTTTACTCTTAGAGTCAGTTGAAAAGATATGATGGTAAAAATGGAGGGAGACTATTTGTCCAAGTTTATCTTGGCCTGTGGAAAACAGAATGCCTCTGGTGACTGTTTTCGAGGCAGCAAGGTGAGAGAATCTCTTTGTGTGCAGCCCACAAATAACAAAAGAAATTCTAGGCAGCAAGGACATGGCAGGGGTTATTATAATCCCCAACTTGAAACCATACTCTAAAGCCACTATGATAAAAGCTACATGGTACTGGCAAAGTAACAGACCTGAGGATCAGTGGAACAGATTAGAAGATCCAGAATCAAATTCAGACACCCTATGCCAGTCAACTCATCTTTGACAAGGGAGCCAAATATCTTCAATAGAGGCAAGATAGCTTCTTTAATAAGTGAGGCTGGAAAACGTGGCTTTAACCTGCCAAGAATAAAGCTAGATCTGTCTCTTTCACTATGCATTCAAGTAAAGTCAAACTGGATTAGAGAGCTAAATATTAAAACAGAAACACTAAATCTTCTACAAAACATATTAGGTAGACATTGGCTTAGGGGAAACTTCACAAACAAAACTTCTATAGCCCAAGGACTAGCAGAAGGAATCAACAACTGGAATTTCATCCCATTAAAAAGCTTCTGCACAGCAAGAGAAATTACCAGCAGAGCAAAAAGCAAAACAAAACAAAACAAAATTAAAAAAAAAACAACCAACAATACAGGATAATTTTTTTTTCACCAGGGCTTTCTCACACAAAAGGCTACTATCTTGAATATACAAAGAGCTTTAAAAAACAGTGAATTTAGAGACCCAGTTGAAAAATGGACACCTGGAATGAACAGACACTTTTCAGAGGAAGAAGTAAAAGCAGCTGAGAAACATATGAAGAAATGTGCAACATCACTAGTCATTTGAGAGATGCAGATGAAAACAACACTGAGGTTCTTTTTAAAAAGGAAACAAAGCTTATGCATATATGGGGCAGGGGGTGTAGGGTGGGTAGGAGAATGAGAAAAATGATAAATCATGTCATATACTGGCACAAATTTTCAATGTTGACTGTGATCATGATGTGTATATAAAATGTACCAATAAAATCAATTAATTTAAAAAAGGATGAGAGATATCAGAAAAAGGTTCTTGCTTCTACTGTTTTCTGAATTGCCAACGTTGCATACAATGAGAACTTCTTGGTTTCAACTTTTCATTAGTGACTCAGTTTCTTGTGCCAGAGAAAAGATATGATAGTTACACATCTGTGCAAAACTGAAGTTGTAAATGTGTTCTAGAACGGACGATCAATATTGTAAAATAGTAAATATTCAAAGAGGTAAATAATTAGAGGAAAGAAAAAAATTGATGATAAGAAAAGAAACAAAGCTTGTGTAAATAGGGACGGGGATGGTAGTGTGGGTAGAGGAAGGGGAAAATGAGAATTAAGTTGCCTCATATACTGGTGCAAATTCTCCATGTGGAGTATAATTGTGATGTGTATATATAATATGCCAATAAATTAATTTTTTTAAAAGAGTGTCTCAGAGAAAGCTTGCTACGTTCTAATGACTGTTTTTGGAAGCTCAGGCTGAATAAGCCTAATTTCTTCACTAAATCTTCAAATATCTAGTATTTTTTTTTTGAAGTGGATTTTCCCAGGTCCAGATTCTGAAAGAAAACTAGTATTCAGGTCCACATGTTCATAGACATGTTTACTGGAATTCACTGCAGTTTACTTTCACTCTTATTGAAGGATTATTTTCATTTCTGAGCGAAGGGATCTTGTGTCTAGACAAATTCTAAGTTACACTCAGTTCCTATTGTTTGAAGAATAATGCTGGGGTATTTTGGTGTTCTTTTCTGCTTGAAAGTTCTTATAAAAATTAAACAACAAGGGCTGGAGATTTAGCTCAGTGGTTACAGTGCCTGCCTAGCAAGCCCAAAGTCCTAAATTCAATTCCCAGTAACCACATACAACAATACCACAAAATGCTGCATGCTCACCAGGAATCAGTGCCACATACTACGACACCTGTAATCCCACCTCAGGAGGCAGAGGCAGGAGAATTGCTGGGTTCCAGGCTTGCCTGGGCTACATAATGAGCTCAGGGCCAGCCTAAACTACAAAGTGAGACCCTGTCTCAAATAAATAAATAAACAAACAAACAAAATAATTAACAGTAATTAAATAGGTTAGAAAACAGTATTTTACCAGTTTTTCTCATTCAATCCCCTTCCCTCACTGCAGTCTGTGTTTCTGTTTCAGTGAACTGGAATTGCCAATATTGTTAAATGTGCTATAGTTCAATACCACGTGTGACCTAAGTGCAGAGCTTTATGATCAGTTTCTAAAGGGCCATAAAATAAAGTCACCCGAGAAAAGTCGCACAGAGAAGCCCTTCACTCAGCATGGCCAGGAGGGTCCCTGTAAAACGCTCCCTTGCCTTCTGGCCACAAGCAAAGGTTTTCCGTGTGTCATGGATGCAGGTTGATCCAGAGTAAAAGGGACAAGGACAGACTGTGATGTGGGAAGCGAAGCGATTCTCTGAAGCACATGGCCTCAGGGTAAGTGGGACTGGGAAAGCGTAGGCAAAAGGTTCAGTCTGATGGGGAAAGCTGACGGCTTAAACAGACTTCATTTCAGTCGATACTTCAAACTAGGGACAGCTTGGTATAAAGATTACAAAAAAAGCTCAAAGTTTATAAACTGAATTAATTTATTGGTGGGCTTTGGGTACTAAAGACATGTTTGTCCAAATCAAGACCGTGTGCACTTGAGGCCTGTGCATCCATTTGCATGTAAGAGGAAAGAAAATAAATGATAAAATTTAATATTGCATAATATTTGTTGCAAATGGAATGACATCGAAGTTTACTTTGTAAAACAAAACAAATAAAACTCTAAATAGATAAAATGATGCATAGACCTGTAACAAATGAAGTACAGTAAAATGTCAATGGTAGGGTGTTGTTCTGGGGGGGGGAGGAACTATAATATTCTTTTGACTCCACTGTATAGTTTTAAACATTTCCATAAAATATCTGCAAATATTATAAACATTTTTACAAAGAAAGCAGAGGTTCACTGGGTACTTTGTGAATGTTATAAAGTTTGAATTTAGAACCGAAATAAATATATTATTTTAGAAAGTAGCAAGATGAGCAATATCCATAGATATGATACATCAAAAAAGACTGCCTCCAGGATCAGCTCCACCACTATCCTTTGAATAACCTTGGTGAAATCAAATGTATGATAATATGAAGATAAAGATACATCCCATGATTTCACACAATTGTATTGTGAAGATTAATGCTCAAATTACTATGCAAATCCAAATTCGTATTATTCAAATTAAGGATTCCATTTAATAACACTCCAGGAACATACAAATTCAAAGCTTGCCTTTTAAGCACAGATTGGAAGGTCAGAAAGTGAAGTTCTCCTCTCTAATCTCTGGAGGTTTTGTTCTCTTCTATTTTAAGCTGGCGTTAATTGCTGATAAATGGTGGCAATTTATTAGAAGCAGACAGTATTGTATCTAACCACTGAAGCAGGGTGAAGTATTGTGAAGCAAAAACTCTTCCATCCGATGCAGACTGGTACAAACCAACAAACACAAGCACCATTCAAGTTAACACCGGTTAGAAAAAGGAAGAGAGTAATGAGGTCTCTACAATATGTTTCTAAAAGAAAATGTTGAAGTTAGGTACCATACCGGAAATTCCTGTGTAGTGAATGATAGGATGAGGACCAGTGTTTGTGGTTCGCATGGAGCCATAACAAGGTGACAGCTACCTAAAGCACAGAATTACTAGAGATGGAATTATGATATCTAGGACAGTACCGTTCCCCTAGTTCAGGAATACAGATCCAGGTCAGTTGGCTCTTCTGCTCTGGATGTTTCCAGTTGAATGTGGTCTTGGAAGAGATTACATTCTGACCTGAAGTTGAGAGTTCACGTCCAGGTCTAAGGAGTTCCATTTCTTTTGGTTGTTGAGCAGGGGTTTCTATCTGTAGAGGGTGTTGGTCAGGAGTTGTTCTCGGGCTATGAGATCTACTCTCAGGTCCTCATCACAGGCATCTCTTACAACAGAGAACCATGCTTCTCTAAAGCCAGCTGAAGACAAGCTCAGTAGCCTGTGGTGATGTATGAAGTCTTATCAAGGGTAATATGATCACTAAAAGGACAATTCCCCTCTATTTAAATGTTCTACTGATGTTAACATAGAGGAATGCACACAGTGGATATATCGGGTCACAAAAATCTTATGGGTCATCATAGATTTCTACTGAACACAGACAGGGATTTGTCAACAAAATAAATATTTTACTGGTTAGATAAACCTCACAAAATCATATGCATCCAATTAATGAAAGAAGATGAGTAATTCATATATAGAATGTAGTCTGATAATTAAGTGCTGGGTTGTCATTGACTCTGGTTAAACAGTGAGGGTATAAGGTAAATATGAGAATTGAAGTCCAAAGAGAAGAAAACATGGGAAAACTTTAGCTCTGGGTTCTTACCATTTCTACAAAATCCATGGTAGAGGTAGTGAGATATTCACAGAGAGAAACTCATAATCTGGGAGTGTTCCTGGAATAGTAGAAATCAAAGCAGAACTCAATAGGTCCAAAGGCCAGAGAAAGCCATGTGTAATTCCTTTTTTCCTTCACTTAGTCAACAGGACAAGATTTAATACACGTGTGATTGCAGTTCTGTAAGAACAGATTAGAAATGGTAAAACACAAAACTCATAGAAGTAAACATAATGAGTTTTCTGACATGCCTGAATGAAATTACCCCAAGGCAGAACGGTCCTTTGAAATCTTAGACATGATAAAGAAAAAAGAAAACCACATCTACGAATATCATACTGCATTGATTAAACATTCAAAAATATGGATTAAGAGAAAATTGCAAATGTGTGTTAGACAGAAATATTTTTTTAAAATTCAACACAAAAGGTAATTTTCTGAAGGAAACAGTAGATTACACGTGGCAGGAAAATGTTACTTCGGAGATTAGCAAAATGTTCTCCCACCTGAAAACCTACGTTTAATGAAAATATTTCTCAAATGTGATGTTTAATAAAGGCATATTGCAATTTAAACAAAAAAAAAATCCAATTTGTCCTGCTCAAACCTGCAATAAAAATCGTATAGTCTTTTTAGGGAGAAAGTAAACCATTGAAAATGGTAACATGGAAATATTAAACTGACGAGTGGGTAAAAGAGAAATCCAGGCCTAAATGAATATTGTCAGGAAAAAAAATTAAAGATTTTGTTGCAGAATTCAAAATACATGTTGCACTCTTTTTTTGTACAAGATGTGACGCTTGCTTTATATGCTCTTACCATCTCAGAAATAGCGTCCATATCAAACTGCACAAGTAAGGACGCAAGGCTGTAGGGCGCGACCTTAGAAATTTCACTGCTAAGCACAGAGCTGAGAGTGTTGCAACTTGAAGGGAAAAAAGTGTCCTTTGCAACTCGGATGGATGGAGAAAAATGACAGCCAGTAGTGGAAATGAAGGGCAGAGCAGAAAGAAAAGTTAACTTTGGAATTACGACATGTGCAACCCTAGTCATCTGCAAGGGACACAAGCTAAAAAAGCTGCCCTTCATCGTGCATAGAGTCACCCACTCGTGAACACTGTGAAGGGGTAGCAAACACCTCCTTCCCACACAAGCCACTTATTTCTTTCTGCTCTGGGAAAAGAACAATGACGATGAGTCAAAAGACAGCCGTGGAATTTAAGTGACTTCTCTAGCAATAAAAAATGTATGAACCACCACATCAGTAACATGAGTGGATTAACAAAGTCTATCTAAAAGGCTTACACAAAGAGGAAGAAAAAAGAACAGCTCCATGATAGTCTTTAAAACTAATACTGTATTAATAAACACTTAAATAAATAATATGTGAAGGTTCACCATGTTTCTACACCCAGTGAACTATACTATTGACTCAGCTGGCATACTGTTGTGAATTGTAAGTGGAAGGAACACTTGACCTTAACCAGTGGTTAATACATTTTTTAAACTGTCTTACTGTTAAATCGATTAGCTTGTGAAACAAGAGAGGTCTTTACTTCATACTCTGCAACTGTTGGTTTTTAGTCTTGCATCTATAATCTGTAGTTTGGAGGACTGCGTTCCCAAAGAAGGTTCTAAGACAAGGTGCCACAGTGAGCCACTGAAACTGTAGGTAAGACAGCCTCCTACAGGTTTTATGCTCTTTATACAGCCAACCAAAAGCAAAGAAGGAGGTTATTATATTGGCTTGAATGTTTGATCTTAACTATCATAGAGTTTATTTTGCTTCCATACATTTGGCAAGGTGAGGTTATTCATAGAGCACCTAGTATTACCTCTATCCCCATTAGCAAAAATTAATGAAAATTTCTAAGAACCAATGTGATTGCAAATAGGATCGCTGACACAGCAGTTGATTTAAAGATGAAGGTTCTGTTCACACAAACCCTCGCATCACCTTTCCCTTTGAGGGAGAGTTCCCCATTGTGTTTTGGTATTCGGTGCATTTTGCAAAACACTTGATGACCAGCACGCTCGACAAGTCTAAGAAAGCCTTCCACTAGCAACAGCACTGTGACCTCTCAGACTCCACAGATAACAAGGCCAGCTAGTTGGCTGTGCAGAGGCCTCAGTCCTAGAAAACTGGACCCTCTTTTCCAATTATGTAGTTTCTGATAACCTTTTTTTTTTTTTTTTTTTTTTTGTCTTTTGGCGGTCTGGCTCTCAACTTTGGCATTTGGCTCCTGAAGTTACTGCCTTGTGTTATGCAACATGATTCCATAGATGGGTTGCAGGCGAGAAGTTTCTCTGCCTCTAGTCAGTGTTCAGTGATGCCGTGAAGTGGTCCCTTGCTCCTTTCTAAGACTCATCAAGACTCACACTTGGCAGCATCTCACCCTTGGCTATGACCAGACTTACCCTGGAACAGACAGGGGCAGAGCACACAGTGCTTATGGGGAGTGAAAGTTGGGCAGGGCCTAGAATGTCAAGGTTCAGAGCATATGTAGCTAAGACCCAGACCCAGGAAGGCAATGAGGAAGTGAGGGTGTGAGAGATAGGTAACCAATCCAGGAACATATGCTTTTTTAAAAAAAATTACCTTTAGCCTGGCATGGTGGCTCATGCCTGTAATCCCAGCACTCCGGAGGCAGAGACAGGAGGATTGCTGCATTAGAGGCTTGCCTGGGCTACATAGTGAGCTCAGAGCCAGCCTGAACTACAAAGCGAGACCCTGTCTTAAAAAAAAAATTACCTTTATTGGTGCTTTACTGTCCCATCTGGCTCCATATATATATATATATATGTGTGTGTGTCATATTATTTCAAATGGTACAGTTTTCTTTGGAATATCAAATAAACTGTACAAATCCAGAGCTTAAAGTACACTCACTTCACAACCTATATTCTCTGAGCTGTGTGAGATAACCTACACCACTTCTCATAGCTTTGTGTAGTGAGCAAATGTCTAATATGTTAGAAGTGTTTAGAAGAGTTTGTTTCAATTGTGATGCCTTCTTCATTGGATCAATAACTTACAAATAAATCTTCATGGTCAGAAAATATATGAATTATTCCAAGTTCACTTTGATATTGTAATAATTTGGATTGATACAAGAATATCTGAGACTAAATTCAAATATTAAATGGGTATCTCAGACTCAGTTGAAAAACACTTGCTCAATCCAATTTATGAATTTCAGATCAATGCTCTTTAAGAAGAAGCAACTTATCTGAAACACAGAGGAAAGAAAAATTATTGATGTTGATGTACCCAATTATATGTACTTAAAAACACTGTAAAAGCTGTCAACTTCTTGGTTCATCAACCTTAACAGCAGCCCATAAAAATGTTCTTGTTTTGTACATCTTTAATTTGAAAAGCAGGGAACCATGATATTGTTCAGACTCCATAGCATCTGTCACTCACATTAGGGACATCAGTTCCTTCCTATGTAGCATCTTTTCAAGACTGAAGTTTTGTCATAAATCTTGATCTTTAATAAGTGAATTCATGAGGCTTATAATTGGCACAGTACATATAGTAGTAATATAGCATATGATAGCACCTTTAACAACTATTTCACTTAATCTTTAGCCTAACATATTGAGGGTTCTACAGTGGCAGCTCTCACATTGAGACTCCATCTGTTAATGGCAGGAAACAGCACTGCTGTCCTTTAGGAAGCTGCCAGAATGTGTAAATGACTTGATACACAGTTAACTGTGGAGTTCAACTGCATGCCGCGATGTTCTTTTGGTATTTGCTATTTACATGCTATTGAATATAACTTAAGAATCCCTAAGGAGTAGTTTCTCTTTAAGACACTGTAGAGACAAAAACAAATTGTACTTAATACTGCTGATGTATAAACATTCCTATAGCATCTCTGAGAAGCAGCTAGACATTCTGACAGTAGTATTAAAGGTACCTTTCATGTCTGTGAGCTAAGGTTGCAAAAAGCTTTCTCAAGCCATACCAGTCAGTGAATCCTTCCAGTCATATTAGCTTGATGATATTCATTAAGGAAGTACAAACAATCCCGCCAGGTATCTCAATGCGGAATAGTGTGATGTCTGTATTCAAAGTGCTTTATAGATGGGTGTGATGGCTCAGGCCTGTAATCCCAGCACTTGGGAGGCAGAGGCAGAAGGATCGCTGATTCAAGACTTACTTGGGATACATAGTGAGCTCAGGGCCAGCCTGAACTATAAAGTGAGATCCTATACAAACAAAAAACAACAATAAAAATAAACAACAACAGCAAAAAGTGATTTACTTCTTTGAAAGTTTTTGAAAAAAGCAAAAACAAACTTGCCCATAAATTAAATAGGGCAGGGTGTCTGGATAAAAGCTATTTTCTAAGTCAGAAAATAAGCATTTGGCAACAACTATGTGACAGGAAGTTTTCTGAATGCATAAAATATACCACAAAATATTTTTCTGGCTGCAAAAACCACATTAACAGGTTACTGAGAAAGATCTGTATGCACAGAACTAGATAACAGTTTACAGGGATTAGGCCAAAGAAAGATATAGAGAGAAGTAATATGGCTCTTCAGCATAACAAAAAGCATGCAAATTTTTAGCTAAGTTATCTTAAGTGAAAACAAATTTCAATTCATACTATTGTTGAATGACATTGAAAAATATTTGTAATTATACAATATCATTTTCTTATCTATAAATTGGATATATGCATACTTAGCAAGTAAATTTATTGAAAGGATTAACTTAGTCACATTAATGCAAATATTGCACGGTATAAAAATATTAATGAGCCCCTTAAAGTCAGGTAAGGTTTCTTATAAAATATTGTAACTAATGCTGGTGTTGAATATTTGGTATATTTTAGCAGCTTGAAGAAAGGGAGTCACACAAAACACATGCATACTACTGGAAAAATCCTGCCTTGGAAAAGTGACAAACATCCCACTAAGTCTAAGTTCCTCAGTGAGTCAGACTTGGTGACATAAAATAATATGAACACAAGTAGAAAAAAAAGTTAAATGCCATTTTTCAAATTAGATCTTTCTTTGGCCGCAGTAACTTCTTTCCATTATGAATTAAAGAAATCAGATTGGGAGCATGTCTTGATTATATAAAAAACATAGCTCTTTAGAGCTATGTTCATAGCTTCATAGCATTTAGTTAAATGACTTGATATCACACTTGATAGGAAATTCAGCAAATTAGTTATTCAGTGAGCGAACTGAGGTTTGCAAGTGGTTTGTCAACACTGAATGCAATGACACTTCAAGACATAGAACTTATCTCAACTGCAGTTCTGTCCAGTAAGTAGTATTTACAAGAGTTACAGAGCTTTGGAGGAGAAGCTGGTACAGGTTGAAAAACCAGTCTTTAATTGAGCCCATAACTAAAGGAGATAGATACAGAGCATCCATCTGGTTATATTTCCCGTACTCAGAAATGATATCTTGCAAAGAAAATTTATTAGTGGAAACTGTGCCTAGAATACAAGAACAATTTGAAATTTTTACACCTAACATAAAAAAAGAGTGGAAAAAATGAAAATGGAAATGAAGACTGAAATTGAAACAGTATCTCAAATTTTGTGTTGATCACATGTAGAAAATACGAATTTTGGTTGTTTGCATTTTACAGGAAAATTAAATTGTTACTAATAATATTAAAGCTCAGTGTTGAGATATAGGAACAGAAAAGATTATCAATGCGGCTTGCAGGTATATTGTTCAGGGTTCATAAAAGGATGTCAAATTTGTTGTTTATGAGAACAATGTTTAACTAAAAACACATTATTTTTCAAATATGGACAAACAAAATAGTGCAGGGATAGTTCATATATTGACATTATTTTATTGTTTATAGAAAAGAGCAAAACATTACACAATAAAATACAGATAATTAGGTCAAAATATATATGTGTATATGTGTAATGAAACTAGAATTAAAAGGCAAATATTTAATTTGTGCTGTTGAATTTGTATTTTTGGCTTTTTTAGTACTCATTATTGTCTCTTAAAATAATATAAATTAGGAAAAGAAGGTACAGTCTCTACAGCATAAATTCCCTAAAAGGATTTTTTTATAGGGTCTGCCTTGTATTAAGATCAGTGCTATGTAGCACACATCTTATAGGAAACAAATTTGAAATATGTACTGAATACAGTTGAATTTTTGAAATTTAAAATAAGGAAATAAGTATAATTACTGACATAAATGTTAAAGAAATATTAATTTTATATTATAATGTATTCCAAAACAAACTTCTTTGTTTTCATAAACATATAAATTATGCATACAAGTCAACTTTAATGGGTTAAATACATTAGTAAACCACTTTGAAAACACAGTGGATAGAGTTATAACTGAATTATCAGAATAATTTTGTTGAATCAAAAGTTCTAGTTTTAAGATTTGTCAATATATTACCATGAATTTTAATCTCAAAACTCTGAGCTGTTCATGATGGTACCTATCTGTGATCCCAGCATCTAGGAGGCTGAGGCAGGAGTATTATGAGTTGGAGGTCCACCTTAGCTACATGGTGAACATTAACAAATAAACAAAGAAAGAAACTTTAAGTTTTGATGTATGTTTATTAATGTAAATCTACATTTTTAATACTAGTACTGCTTCAAGTTCATTTATCATATTTTGTTATTATGTCATGCATGAGGAAAACTAATGATTTGCTTAGACTGTCTAATCTCAATGGAAAACAAGTGTACAGTTTAAGCAATTGTACTTTACTCAGAAATACACAATTTAAAAAAAATTAACCCCTTATTCACATGTACTTATTAACCAACTACCATTATGATTGGTACAAAGAAATGTTCCTTTCAATAAACTTATTGAACTGCCAAACAATTACATAAGTTTTTGTTTTTAATAAAACCTCAACAATGTAAGAATCATAGTCTCCTAGACTTCTAGAAAGTATATTGATATATTAACACATTTACTTATTTAGTTGGTTAAATGTTTTTTTAACTAAAACATTAAAATCTTGATTTCTCTCATACTAGTTAATCCAGTGTCACAAAATTATTATTATTAATTCTGTTGAATGTATCTCAAGTTATTAGTCTGGACCACTATTATGAACTTCTGTGCTGATACCAAGAATTCTAATTTTTCAGTGTAACATCTTCACCCGAGTTCTGTTACTAAAGGGATAGCAAGAACAAAAATGGAAGCTGGAGATGGCAGGTAATCGTTTCTAATAAATATTTGACAAAGTTCCCCATAAATAGAGACACGACCTTCAAACCTTAACTATAGATATTGTCTCCTGGAATAAAATTACAGTTGTATTACTCTAGTATTAACATCTATTATGACTTAAATACATTTTCCCCAAATTGATGTATTTTGATACCTCAAAGTACGATTACATTTGAAAATGAGGTCTTTAATGTGGTATTAAATAAAAACCATTGGAGTGACCCTTAATGTAACAGTTGTCCTTATGAGAAGAAGACATTAGGAGTACAAATGGGTGCCTAGTAATGTACATAAAGACATACAGCATAGACAGCCCTGGATGAGCACAGAGCTCTCCGTGAGAACTGACCCTAACACCTTAATCTGGGATTCTGCACTCTGGGATTGTGGTAGTTTGTTATCACATCCTTAGAAAATGAATATTTGATACCTGAAGTAGGAAACTATTACAACAAATACTAAAGATAATGGCAATGGCTTTGGACCTGGGCAATAGAGGCTGGAAGAGTGTTCAAGTGCATTTATATATATATACATATATATATTAATATATAATTATATATTTTATATATAATCATATATAAAATTATATATATAATTTTATATATAATTAATATATTAATATATATATATACGTATATTAAAAAAGAAAAACTTGTAATTCACCAGAGTTAGTAGACACACTGACCTAAAATGCCATTATGAAGAATGCTCAGAAGGAGACAGATGAGAGCTATAGAAAGCATTAATAATTTTTAAAATATTTTTTAAAGAGAATACACATGTCCTCATGATAGAATGTTGTTAGAAACAAATGTTAAAAGGGGCATCTACTGAGGGTTCAGACAGAAATTCAGAACATGACTGCATGTTGGGCAGTAGTGACTGCTGCTATAAGGACACAAAAAAATTGACTTAGTTACTTAGCAGCATATGTTGGAAAGCAGAACTTTATGTGGTAAACTTGGATAGTTACCTAAGGAGACCTCAAAAAAGTGCTGAAGATGCTCCTTACAGTAAAATTTTAGACATGTTAAAAGACATGATCAATTAAAATTGAAAGAATTCTTAAGCAAAACTGAGCCAGGAATGAAGATTTGTAAATTGTCAGCTTATACATACTGCAAACTAATGCTTTGGGAAAGAATGTAAAGGGTAGGTAAGGCTAGATGACTATCTACTAAGGGGATATTGGTGGGATATAGTGACAAACACATACTTGCTCTCTGCCAGTGGGTCCTCACGTGACACTTCTAAAACGCTTGTGATTACCTGAGTGGTGACAGTGCCTGCCATATGTTGTCTGGACCTTCTAAGGCTCTTGAAATTCTTTGGATGGGAAAACACTTTATTCTTATTAGACAATTGCTGTTGGCTGCTAAATGGGTCCAGGACAGCAGCTCATTGCCAGAAAGACCAGGACATGATTAGAACTTTGAGACTCACAGTTGCAGTTCCCATCTTGTGGGAGAGGAGAGCTAGAGATGGAGTTAGTAACCAGTCGTGCCTACGTGAGGAAGTCTCCACTGAAATCCTTTGACAGCAGGGTCGAAGAGCTCGTGCGCTGGCGGACATGCCCACAGGTTAGAAGAGTGGTGAATCCCACAGGGACAGAAGGATCAAGAGCTTTCTTGTGGAGCTCTTGATCTGATTGTACATCTTCATTTTTATCATAAACCTATAAAGTTGAGTAAAATGAATTCTGTAAAAGTGTGTAGTAATTATTGAGGGCTATTTTGAAACTTTGAAATAGGAGGGAGTTGATGCAGTTTAACATCAGTTTTAAGACAAAGAATTACTTTTGGTTATAATACAATTTCTCTTCATGGTCTCTCTAGCAAACTAATATTTATTCCCCAGCGAAAACATGGCCTCTGCATTTCATTTTTTTAAATTATTTTTATCTGTCTACTTATAAAATAATAGTTCACTGCTATCATATAGATTATTGGACACCACCTTTCTTATGCTTTTAATTACTGATTTGCTAATTCTTTCTTTGCTTATGGATTTTAAATAACATATCTTCCATAACCTGAATCCATCAAATTATAATTAACATCTCCAGGCCTTTATTTCTTGTCTAACTCCAACTATATCTCATCATACTTACTGCTGAGGTTTAAAGACTTCTGTTTTGTAACTATAAATGTACTATGTTTAAAGAAGTGTTTAAACAATTGAAAGCAAATCAAATCACTTTCAAACTTTTAATTATATATTTGAAGTATTTATTTATATAGAAACAAAATTATTACTAAAATTCAGCTGTTAGTAAACTTTAAAAAATATCATGATCGGTTGGGCAACAATCTTTATAGGAATAACTCTATCCCAGATTCATGGTTTCTTTTTATTTGGGCTATGTGTTTTATAGATACAAAGACCCACACAATTTATTGTTTCTTTGTTGACAAAAGAATAATTTGTTCATATCTTATTGCTAACACTCTCCAGGTTCCTAATTTCACTTCAGCAAATCCATTGACTTACAGAAAAATTCTTCTCAGAATCTGTGAACTTTTGTTCAGTCTGAAAACTTATTTTCCAGGAGAAGTGCAAAACTTGCATCATAGTTTTTATTCTTTACACTCTAAAATATGTTCTGCTTTTTGAGCCCTGTGTTCTTCTTTCTTGATTTTTGTTATTGCTCTGCCCAAATGCTTTTGCATTTGACATTTTTATTAAGGAGCATTGTGAGAGGTAAACTGCATCTGTTTATCAAGGATGTATGTTTTTCTTTCTCACAGTCAGTGGCCCTTTGATGCAATATCAATTTTAAGACAAACGGTTATTTTTGGTTAGAAGGTAGTCATCGTTATTTTTTTACATATTGTTTTCATGATGAAATAGTAGACATAGGATAGTTTTTCTTCGATTTTGTGCAGTGTGCGCGATGTCACTTTACGTACTCTGCTTCTGATAATTCTCACAGATACCTACTGCTCAGAGTGCCTGTCTTCAAGTGCAGGAAGGAGGCCACCTTACTCTTCAGTGTCACTTTTGAGTGATCATTTCATCCTTCCACATTGGAAGTATTTTGAATGACTGGGAATTACAGAATAATTATTCTTTGGATCCAATTTCATTAAGAATTTTGGTCCATTGGAAACATTTACTTAATTATGCACACCTAGGTGTTTGTGAGGCATTTTTACATCAACTACATCGATCATGTTCTCAATCTGACCCTCAACAAAGCAATAAATTTTAATCTATTTTTATTGATCATGCTCTTTCTCAGTGTTACTTTTACCTACTTGAGGATGAGGAACTTGCCTTCAGAAACATTTAATTTTAATTTTTTACTTTTTTGCTTCTTGTTTGTAAAACATTTGGCTCTTTTATGAACTTCTCTCTTAGCTAGAATGTATTGACAAAGAGATCCTGATGAACACATCAATTTTCACTTTCACTGCACACTTTGCCAATCAAAACCTCAAACAATATCACTGTTGTGGTCACTTTCTCCCAAACAGGCACTCGTCTCTGAGTCAGGCAGGGTGGTGTGAAGGTTGGAGCTGAACAGTGCAGAGTTCTTGAGGTCGATCCATGGTTGAAAACTTCCAAGTGATGTAATTTTATACCATTAGCAGCTCTTCCTGCCTTCTGTATAATAACCATTTCTAGTTCATTGGTTTCTGTTGACTGATATATCAATAGACAGAGATAGATAAATGTTATACTGACCAGCATTTTTAAAAGGAGCACATACGTAGTGATTATTATAATTACATTATATGGGTCATCAAGACCCACAAGACTAGTGAAGAAATAATCTGGGTGTTAACCCTGATGTCCCCCCCCCCTTTTTAAGATTTGACTCTTTATTGGTACATTTTATATACACATCATATCATTTCAATCTTATATCCCATTTAAGAGGGACAGTTTATATTTCTTTCCTTAAAGACAACTGGGGAAAACATTTAATTTGCTGTCATTAACATAAACCCCTATTGCACAGTGCAGAAGTGGCGAATCTGTCACGTGTTACTGTGTTTTTCTTGTAAAACAAAAGCCATTAATGTATTAATTGTTTTCTTTAAACTAAAACTCCAGTATTCAGGCATAATTGCAGTGTTGGGACTCTGTGGTAAATAAACAGGCTTTGGGTTGTAATTTGTCATGAAAGCAAGTCAAAAGTAACAACTGCTTATAAGTTATCAAAATTTTTTATACTTTATCAAAACCTCCCATAAGCAGTGGACACAGACATAATGCCAAAAGTATCATCTTTACTATTTTTGATAACAGAATAATTTTGCCATTTTTAATAGCACCCCGTTCTTCATGGACTGGGAGTGAGATTTAAACTACTAAACTACTTCTTCCTATTACAGTTGATAAACTTGAACATCACCCTCAGAGTCCAAGAATCTCACTCACTTGGTGCCAGTGATTAGTGCACTCATGAGAGAAAAATCTCTTCCATCACATGGGAGCAATACTTACAATTAGGATGATGTCTCAATAAATAATTTTAAAGTCTTCAATACTAAATTATTCTGGCTTTTAAAAGCAAGTAATCAATTTTGAGATTTTTAATAATAGTAGTTGACCTACTTAGCATATGGAAACCGATATAACTACTAAGGGGAAGGACATGGAAAGCTCCAAATGATCCTAAGTATTTATTTTTTTTTTCTTGAAATGATCACTAAAGTAATTTCCATTATGTTTCTAAAACATACCCATTATCCACTTTAAAACTAGTGTTCATCAGATTTTGAGATTTAGGTTAATTTCTCATAATTTTATTGGTGGAGATATTCAAGTGACTGGCCATATTATTGTAGCTAATATTTAACAAAAGATGAGCTTAGTACTCAGATTTATGAACCACCATACTAGTCTTTGCTTGATGATACAATTGCTGCCAGTGGGCCACACCTTACCTGAAGCAATATGGTGCCC
>PVIC010003798.1:0-66560 GCA_004025085.1 Thryonomys swinderianus | reverse complement strand
GTATTACAATCGCCAATTTAAAACTCTACTATAAAGCTGCTGTGATAAAAACTGCATGGTACTGGCAAAGTAACACACCCGAGGACCAGTGGAATAGATTAGAAGACCCAGAAACAACTCCAGATACACTAAGCCACCTTATCTTTGACAAAGGAGCCAAACATCCCCAATGGAAGAAAGACAGCCTCTTTAACAAATGGTGCTGGAAAAACTGGGCTTTAACCTGCCAAAAGCTAAAGCTAGACCTATCTCTTTCACCATGCACAAAACTAAACTCACAATGGATACAAGACTTAAACATTAAAACAGAAACAATAACCCTGCTGGAAAACAGGCTAGGTAAAACTCTTGGAGACCTTGGCTTAGGCAGAGACTTTATGAATAAAACCTCTTTAGCACAAGAACTAGCAGAAAGAATCAACAAATGGGATCTCATTCTACTGAAAAGCTTCTGCACACCAAAAGAAGTCGCTGGCACTGCTAGAAGACAACCAACAACATGGGAAAAAATCTTTACTAGCTGTTTATCAGACAAAGGGCTATTATCTACAATATATAAAGAACTCAAACAGATCTGCCTCCCCAAGTTTAAAGACCCAATTCAAAAATGGGCATCTGAAATGAACAGACACTTCTCAGAGTCAGAAGTCAAAGCGGCCAAGAAGCATATGAAGAAATGTTCAACATCACTGGTCATTCGAGAGATGCAAATGAAAACAACACTGAGATTTCATCTCACTCCTCAAAGAATGGCCGCTATTACAAAATCAACCAACAATAAATGCTGGTGTGGCTGTGGGGAGAAAGGAACTTTTGTCCACTGTTGGTGGGATTGTAGACTTGTGCAACTATTGTGGAGATCTCTCAGAAAACTAGGACTAGGGGTCCCATTTGACCCTGCTAGGAATATACCCAAAAGAATTTTAAAAATCACATTGGAGCCAGGCGTAGTGGCTCATGCCTCTAATCCCAGCACTCGGGAGGCAGAGGTAGGAGGATTGCTGAGTTCGAGGCTTGCCTGGGCTACATAGTGAGCTCAGGGCCAGCCTGAACTACAAAGCAAGACCTTGTCTCAAAAAAAAAAAAAATCACACTGGAAAGACAGATGTACAAACTGCTATCCCCCTGCTAGGAATATATCCAAAAGAATTTTGAAAATCACACTGGAAAGACAGATATACACCCTTGTTCATAGCAACTCAGTTCATGATAGCCCAATCTTGGAAACAACCCAAATGACCATCAGCTGGAGAGTGGATAAAGATGTGTTTTTTTAATAAAATGGAGTATTATTCTGCCATAAAGAATGACAAGATTCATTCATTTATGTGCAAATGGATACATCTGGAGGACACACTAATAAGTTAAATAAATAGATCACAGATAGGCTAATACCAGATCTTCTCTTTGATATGAGCACCTGTAGATTCAAATGAGCTCTAGAAAGTATGACAGTTTTTGTAGAATGGGAAATTTCCAAAGGAAATTTAGTGTGGGAATGTAATGAGGGGAAGTAATAAATATGATTCTGAAAGAAAATAAAAGAGCATGTATATAGGTGGTGGGGAGGTGGGGTGGGTAGTGATACAGGTGAAAATGAGAACTTGTGTCATATATTGGTACAAATTCCCCAATGTTATGTGTGATTGTGAGATGTATATAAATTGTACCAATGAAGAATTCAATTAAAAAAATAACTGATGACATGGGCTGGGGATTTAGCTCAAGTGGTACCACACCAACCTTGGACAAACAAGGGTCCAAGTTCAATCCCTGGTACTGCAGGAAAAAAAAAATTAATGACATGAGTCAATAGGAAGGCAGCCATGCCTGCCTGCCCCTGAGTTCAATCTCTGGTGCCACAAAAAGCAAACAAGTAAATATACAAATTCATAAATAAAAAGCAGCTTAATTTGATCAATTCCAGTTGAGTACCACTGAGTATGATTAGTCTTTTTCATTGTAGACATTCTACTAGGGGCACAGTACACTTGATCTTAGCCAAAAGGCCAAGAAGCGATGGGGGGCACAGTAGTATCTCATTGTGGATTTAATCTGTATTTTCTACAACAAATGACAACATTTTTTCACAAGCTTATTTTTCATTAATATATGTTCCCTGCTAAAATGTCATTTTTAAATCTTTTCCTATTTTTGTTGTTTTCCTATTTATCAAGTATAAGGGTTGCAATTATCTGTGGCTAGCTTTTCTATTTTAATATCTTTTTTTGGATTTGAACTTTTTTTTTTTGAGACAGGGTCTTGCTTTGTAGTTCAGGCTGGCCCTGACCTCACTGTGTAGCGTAGGCAAACCTTGAACTCAGCAATCCTGTCTCTGCCTCCCACGTGCTGGCATTACAGGCGTGAGCCACCACACCCGGCACTGTGGTATGTGGTATTGATTGCTGGTGGACGTGAGTCTCCACACCCAGCATTGTATGTGGTTACCAGGATCAAACTCAGGACCTTGCCCTTGCGAGGCAGGCAGGCAGGCGCTGGAACCACTGGGCTAACCCTCCAGCCCAACCTCAGCCCTTTTTTTATCTGTTAAGAGGGTTTCACTAAGCAGCTAATTTGCCCAGGCAGGACCTAAGCTTATGATTCTCCTGCCTCTCAGCTCCCATTATGGTAGGAAAAAGCTGTGTATTATGGCTTACCTTCATTTCTTTCCTTTTATTGATGTGGGGTGTTTTTTGACTCATGTGTCATCAATTATTTTTAACATTAGTTGTTGAGAGGTATATTCTGCCACTGAATTATCTTTCCAACTCTGTCAAAAATCAGTTGTCCCCATTTGTGAGTTAATTAGAAAATGCAAAGTGTTGTGTTTCCAGAATCCAGTTGCTAAGGAAAACAGTGGAAAATATGGGGCTGCTAATTGGATATTATTGAAAATAACCGTATCAAATGTAACTGATATGTCCCTATTAAAGGAAAATATTAAATAAGAAAAAGATCAAATTTTAACAAAATTGCAATGCTTAAAGTAGGAGGTATATGGTGTGTATTAAATTATACCTATGGGCTTTATTCTAACCACAATACTATTTCCAACCCCAGTGACTTAAAGATACTTAAAGAAAACTCATTTGTATATTATCTTTAAACAATTTAACATACTGTGAAATACTAAGAAAATATTCAAAGGGAAAAGGGGGTATGGGTAAGTAAAGAAAGGAAAGAAAAAATTTGATGATAGAAAAGGAAACAAAGCTATATATATATAGGGGGTAAGGGTTGTGGAGTGTCAGGGGCATGAGTAAAAATGAGAATCAAGTCGTGTCATGTACTGGTACAAATTCTCAATGTTGATTGTGATCATTACATGTATATAAAATGTACCAATAAAACCAATTAAAAAAAACAATTTAACAGTGGCTTCAGACTTACATGCTTGGACTACCAAAATAAACAAGCTGAAATATTTCTATATTGTCTTAATCTCATAGAATTATTTGTTCCAGAAAGAATTCTAAATATTTGATTCTTAGAATGTCAATTTCTAAATAAAAAATGATTTTGTACATGTACAGTCTTTCTAAAATAGATAAATACACTGAGGATACTCCTTTCATTAAAAGTAAAAGACTGTGGAGTGAGTAATATGTTCAAATGTGTGAATCTGTAGAAGTTAGAATCATTTTAGGTAAAGAAGTGTTATCAAGGATTCAGCAAGCCTCTGTTCCACAGTTACTCCTTCCATCAACTAAGAAAGCCTGAGACTGGGGTCCAGTTACTTTTCCTAATGTCTGAGCTCAGCTATCTGTAAAATAAGAATGTTAGATGAAATACTGTTCTTCTCAATCCAATGTTCTCAACTGCCTGAGTCTCAGGAAACACTCATCCTAATTGCTGGCTATTCCAGTATCATTTTTTGAAAAGATTCTACTTCTCTAATAAAATGAATTGGCTCCTATACTTAAAAAGAGAAGTTGTTGGGCCGGAGGATTAGCTCAGTGGTTCCGGCGCCTGCCTCGCAAGCGCAAGGTCCTGAGTCGATCCCCAGTAACATTCAATGCTGGGCATGGAGACTCACGCCCACCGACAATCAATACCGCATACCACAGTGCCAGGCGTGGTGGCTCACGCCTGTAATCCCAGCACTCGGGAGGCAGAGACAGGAGGACTGCTGAGTTCGAGGCTTGCCTGGACTACATAGTGAGCTCAGAGCCAGCCTGAAGTACAAAGCGAGACCCTGTCTCAAAAAAAAAAAAAAAAAAAAAAAAGAGAGAAGTTGTTGAGGACACACAGAAAGTCTATTCACCATTCTGTTCTGTGTCATTGATCTACATATATTTACCTTCACGCCAAGTTGAAAGCGAGAGTTGAAAAGCTAAATTGAAAGTTACAGGTTTCTTGCAAATCTCAAAATAAAATAATGTAACTCTTTCAACTTTTCTCTCTCTAATTGTTTCAGCTATTCTTTGTCCTTTGAATTTTCTTCACCAACCTTCCAGGAAATGTAATCGAAGATAGAAAGCAATAACATTTAAATAAAAAAATCAAATGTACTATGTACATGCACTAGTTCCCTAACAATATAATCATTATATATTGTAAACATGTACCCAAAAAGGTTTTTAAAGAGAGAGAAAGAGAAATTTAAAAGGGGAAATAACTACAGAAAGTACATGTATAAGAGATTATTCTAAACAAATCTGCTTGATAAACATTGAATTCTAGATAAATATTTTAAATTACATATAAATTTTCTAACAAGAAAATACAGTGTATTCTGGTTCCCTTTTTTATTAGTTTTTTTTATGTTTGCAATAACTAATAGTCACATTCATCTTAGGGAATTAGTATACATACATGTCACGTCTTAATCATTTTTTCTTCCCTTTCCCATGTCCCTTTGCCCCTACAACCCCTTCCCACCTCCATAAAATCTACCTATTTCCTGTTATATCTTAGTTGGTTCTTTAAATTATTTAGTTTTTCATACCAAAGAAACCATGTGATATTTAATCTTCTGTGTCTTATTTCAGTTAGCATTATGGCCTGAGGTATATCCATTTTCTTACAAATGACTCAAGTTTATCCTTCTTTCTGGCTGAATGCTACATTCATTCATCTATTAATGGGTGTATAGGCCATTCCCAGGATTTAGCTATTAAGAGTTAAGGGCTGCTATGTATAAATGTATATATGCATTACTCTGTATATCAGAGTAATATAATGTCTTTAAAGATAGAAATAAATTGAATCAATAATTGAAAATAGAAACAATCTTCTATTTTTAATTTTTGAAGGATCCCCATATCACTTTCCACAGTGGTTTTAATAGTTTACATACCCACTAACCAGAAGGGCTTTTTCCCTGTATTCTTACCAATATCTGTTTTTTGTTGTTGTTGTTGTTGTTGGGTTTTTTGGGGGGTTTTTTTTTTGAGTCTTTGATGACAGCCATTCTTGCTGGAGTAAGATGGAATTTCAGTGTAATTCTGATATGCATTTCCTTAACAGCCAAAAGTGCTGAACATCTTTTCATGTACCTATTGGCCATTCATACTTCTTTTGAGAGCTGGCTATTCATTTTAACTGCCCAGTTTTGATTGGGTCTTTCTGGGGAGAAGGGTATCTTTCTTTGTTTAGTTTTTTATATGCACTAGTTATTAGTCCTCTATCAGAAAAGTAGCAGGAAAAACAGGTTATCTCTTCACTCTGTTGGTTTTTCCTTTGCTAGGAAAATGCTTTCAAATTTTGATATGGTCATGTTTGTGGATTTTTGGTATAATTTTAGGGCAACTTCTGTTCCTTTAGGAAGATCTTGATTACGCCTACAGATTCAAGAGTTGTACCCTATTTTACCTTCCAACAGATTCATTATTTCATGTAAGCATTGGAATAAAATTGTGTACAGGGCCAGGCGTGGTGGCTCACACCTGTAATCCCAGCACTCGGAAGGCAGAGACAGAAGGATTGCTAAATTCGAAGCTTGCCTAGGCTACATAGTGAGCTCAGAGGCAGCCTGAACTACAAAATGAGACCCTGTCTCAAAAAAAAAAATTGTGTATAGGCCACTCCCAGGATTCAGCTATTATGAGTTAAGGGCTATGTATAAACTTGTATATGAATATATCAGAGTAATATAATGCCTTTAACTCACTCAAGAAAATATTTAGGAAAGATACAAATGAATACAAAGGAAAGATACAAATTCCTTTTTCAAAGAGAAGACCCCTGCTAGAATGCTGCTGATCTTTCCGATTCTACTGATATAAATGGAAAAATGTACTTCTTATCGATTTTGTCTTCCAATGTATGCAAATTGTCTTCTTTAAGAGCTCAGTTATTTTAAATTTTCAGTGTAGCTACCCTTCACATATGTTAAATCCTAACTATTTTTATGTATTGTAAATGCAATTTTAATTTCACTTTTTAAATGCGTGGAGCTAGTCCCTCTAAACACAATTTTGTTTTGTATATTGAACTTACATTCTGTGACCTTGCTATCTTCACTTCTAAGAATTTTTTACATTTTTTTAGAGCTTTCTGTATAAACAATCATGTCCATTACAAGTACAAATTTGGGCCAGGGATGTAGCTTAGTGGCACCACGCCTGCCTGCCAAGTACAAGGTCCTGAGCTAGATCCCTGGTACCAAAAAACAACAATAAAAAAAATTATTCTTGAGGGTAAAGAATAAATATGATTTGGAAAGAAAAAAGAAATAGCACGTATATAAGGAATGTGGGTTGTGGGTAGGTAAGGATATGAGTAAAAATGAGAATTAACTTCTGTCATACACTGGTACAAAATCCCCAATGTTGAGTGTGATTGTGAGCTGTATGTAAAATGTACCAATAAAGAATTCAATTTAAAAAAATGATTCTTTCTTTTCAACTTAGACCTTTTGTTTCTCCTGGGTGCTTTATCCCATTGCTTTTTATTCCAGTGTGGAAACATGTATTTTTGCCTTATTCCTGATCTATAAGGAGAAAAATCTCTTTCCCCATTAAATATATAATCTTTGGGTCTTTTTCTGGATTCATTTAGCAGGCTGAAAAAGGTTCCTTCTATTCCTATGTTGAATGTTTCTATCTCAAAAACATTTTGAATTTCATCACAATCTTTTCAGCACTACCTGAGATAGTCGAATGGTTATTTGTGTTCAGTTAATGTAGCAAATTATATCATGTAACTTCAAACATTAAACCAAGATTCTAATCCCTAGGTAAACTCTACTTAGCTATAATAATTTATATGATGTATACTTTTACATGCACACAGAGATATATGTATTATTTTACATATATATGGATTTAGTTTTCCCATATTGGTCTGGTGAGTTTTGATTCTATATTCATAAAGCATATTCAGTCTGTTTTCTTCTCATAAATATCTGTTAGATTCTAACATCAGTTACAATACTTTTTACAAAATAATTTTAGAAGCACTGTCTTCTCTCTTTTCTGGAAAAAAATTTTGTGCACAATTGGTATTACCTCTTACCTTTTGCATGATAAAAATTACCAATGAAAACATCTGGACCTGTTGTTTTCTTAATTCAAAAAAAGTACTACAAATTTCTTTAATAAATATATAGTTATTCCAATTTCCGTGTGTGTGTGTGTGTGTGTGTGTGTGTGAGTGTGTGAGAGAGAGAGTGTGTGTGTCTGGTTTTGGGGATTGAACCTAGAGCTTTCCACAGAGCTATATCCACAGCCCTTTTTTATTTTGAGACAGGGTCATGTTAATTGCCCAAACTGGTCTCAACCAGTGATCCTCCTGTCTCAACCTTCCAGAATGGTAGGATTGTAAATGCATGCTATTATATTCAGTTCCCTCTTAATTTTATGTCTCTTGAGGGAAGTTATGTTTCAAAAAAAATTGTCTATTTTATCTAGATTTATTGGCATACTTTCATGCTGAATTTATTGGCATTTGTTTCTATCACTTTTAAATTTATTATTAAAACCTTTAAGCTAAATAACACTGTTTCTTGTTATTTATGATATTAATTTATTTTTCTCTATATATTTCTTGATTTTTTTTTCTTGTTAGGAATTAAGATCATTGATTTTTCAAAGAATAAATTTTGAGGCCAGAGATTTAGCTCAGTGGTTCTGGCACCTGCCTAGCAAGCGCAAGGTCCCTGGTCCAATCCCTGGTAAACCACATACAACAATACCAGGCATGGTGACTCACCCCCACAAGCAGTCAGTACCACACACCACTATGTTGGGCATGGTGGCTCATCCCTGTAATCCCAGCACTTGGAAGGCAGAGGCAGGAGGATTGCTGAGTTCAAGGCTTTTCTGGGCTACATAGTGATCGCAGGGCCAGCCTGAACTACAAAGCAAGAACCTGTCTCAAAAAAAAACAGTGAATTTTGCACTTTGCTAATTTTTCTGTTTTTACATCATGAATTTCCTCACTTATTTTTCTTTCTGTTTTGGGATTTAACACATTCTTCTCTAACTCTTACATTGGTAAACTTGTAATAAAAATATCACTAAAGTATAAATACATTGTTATACTTTACCCAACAATACCTTTAATTATTCTAATTTTAAAATATTTAACCTTCCTTCTCTAATATAGACATTTAAACTTTGATTTCCCTATAAGCACTGTCTTTATTGTATCCCATTCATCTTGAAATGTTTTATATTACCATTTATATCAAAATATTTTATCATCCCTTTATGGTTTTTTCTTTCAGCAATGATTTATGTTACTTAATGTACAAATAATTTGAAATTTTAAAAATATTTATTTTAACTCTCCTGTGGCTTTAAATATATTCTGTAGTAAGAAAAATCTTTTGAAATTTTTTAAGATTTCATTGTCTACCATGTGTTTACCTTAATGGACCTTCCATTTATACATGAAAGGAATGTTTATTTTACAGACGCTGCACACCATGTTTTGTAAATGTCAATTAATTCAAATTTGTTGACAGTGTATTTAGATATTCTATATCCAAATTGAAATTTTGTCTACTTGTTCTATTAATTACCAATGCATATATAAATCTGTGGTGAAAAAATGGTTATAAAAATCTCCAACTATTTTTCCATCAGTTATCAGTTTGGGTTACATAAGTTATGAAGTTTTATTTTTAGATGAATGTATATTTATGATTGCTGTTTCCCTAATCATTCCCTTTGTTATAAATGTCTCTTTATCTCTAGGTCTAAAATTCCTTTTTCTGAAAGTTAATATAGCCACATACACTTTCTTAGGTTATCTGCACAGCACATTATTTTCCATATCTTATATTCAATTTACACATAACCTTAAAATACATGTCTTGTGAAATATACTTGTACATTGTTGCAAACTGTGGATAACTTACTCCAACTTAGGACTTACTTGGACTTATGGATGTCTGCCCCACCCTGTGGGATCTTAAACTACAAGGATTACTCCACTAGGATTATTGGCCTTAAGACTTACTTACTTGGATTTAAGGATGTCTGTCCTGCCTTACAGGATACATCTACAGGGATTATTGTGGATAACCCCTTGAAGGCTTGGTAGCAAGAGTTGAGCTGGGCTCAGCCTTTTCTTGAAGGTTCCATTTTTGTCGCCTGTTTGTTAACTCTTTTGCTGTGGGACTCAGGGGAGACTGGAGTTAGCCACTAGGGTTCTGGCTGCATCTTCTTCCCCGGTTTCCCACAGTACCTATCTTCTGTTCTGATCTTACTGTAATTTGATGATCTCCAACTAGCAACTGGATCATTCTACAATAATATTTACATATAATTTATTAGTATGATATGTTTAAGTCTGCAACCTTGTTGTTTTCCATTTATCCCTTTGATTTCTCAGTCCTGCTGCCTCACCCATTCTATTCCTTCTATTGAGTTTTGCTGTTATTTTTTTTTAATTTAGTTTTTCCTATTGGGTAATAACATACTCTAAAATGAATCTAGTTCATTTAAAAAATTACCACTTCACACTTGAAACTTAACCTCTTCCTTTCTCCAATTTCCAACTCCCATCTTTTCATATTACACTTCACCAATCCAATAACTATGGAATCTGCCCAATTTTTCAATTTGTATATGGTAGTTTTCTATTCTAGAATTTCTATTTATATTTTTCTAAGTTATTTCTCTGCCAAGATTTCCTATCTGTTGACCCAATCAGACTAAACTTTTTTCAGTTCTATAAGCATATATTATTTGTGAGCTGCTTTAAAGTCTGGTTCTGTTTCTACTGTTACTTTTCAATGACTATTCTGTATATTTGCTTATCTAGGATATGGAGAACCCCAAGTTGTTTCCCAAATACTTGTTTCTTGGCAAGAATCAACCTCCAAAATATATTCCCCTAAAAGATCTTACCAGGGCTTAGGTTTAGGATTTGTTACAGTGAATATTAAACATTGGTCTTCAACAAGCAATGATTTTTCTCCCCAGTGACACATGGCAACACATGCAGACATTCTAGGTTGTCACAACTAGGATGGAGCACACTACTGATATTTAATGAGTAGAGGCCAGGAAAAGTGGTAACCATTCTATGACATACAAGGTGGCTCCAAACAAAGAACTATTTGGCCTACAATATCAACAATGCTAATACACTGCACTATACTTATGGCATAAACCTTTCTGCCTGGGGTATTAATGATAGATTAGGCACCCCACTCTCTCTGGAATGAACCTCCAATACAGCTTGTTATCTATTACTGCTAGCAAGTTGCTCTCTGGTAAACCTTACCCACTCTTGCTCTACATACGCTATTTCTTGATGAAAGGGTTTGAAATATCACATTGCAAGGGAATTAGTAATGAGAAGAATTTGTGGCCATTTTTAGAATGCAAACCTTCTATTTTTAGTGCTAATAGTTTCTAATGTGTCATTTGTTTGTTTTGTTTTGTTTTTGTTTTTGTTTTTTGAGACAGGGTCTCACTTTGTAGTTCAGGCTAGCTCTGAGCTCACTATGTAGCCTAGGCAAGCTTCGAACTCAGCAATCCTCCTATCTCTGCCTCCCAAGTGCTGGGATTACAGGCATGAGCTACCACACCCGGCACTGTGGTATGTGGCACTGATTGTTGTGGGTGCGAGTCTCCACGCCCAGCATTGTATGTGGTTACCAGGGATCGAACTCAGGACCTTGCACTTGCGAGGCAGGTGCCGGAACAACTGAGCTAACCCTAATGTGTCATTTCTTAATGCCAACTTTTATTTTCTCTTGTCCACTGAACTTAATGTGGAATCTGAAAACATTTGGTGTACTTAATGATTTTATGGATAACTTGATTAAATATGATTCTTAAAATTTAAAATAAACTAATGTGATAATTGAAAGGTATAGTACTTACACTTTCTGGCCATATGTGTAAGAATTACTTTAGGCATTAAATTTACGCAGGACATCAATGTTGCTGTTGGCACAGAAACTAAACCATTTGTATATGTCACTAACATATTTATATTTTTACCCATACAACTGGATCCTCATACAAAGAGGGTTTAGTGACAGTGCATTGTAGGCAAGGAACAAACATGTAGGTGATGTAAAGTAAAAAAGAAAACATAACCTTTCCAAAAGAGTAGTCTTGCTAAGATGCAACACCCTACTTGAATCAAGAACTGTATCAAAGCCCATTATAGGCATGTTTCATCTCAAGCTGTACGTGGTTTTGTTGCTCTTTACCCCAGAATCTCACCACCTCAATACCTTCTTCCCCATCTGTCAACCCTTCTTCCTCCTATGACAAAAATCCACCCCTCAACTCAGATGCAATGATAAAGGATACTGGTTTCATTCAATGCACTGCCTTTCTAACCCATGAAATAAGTTCTCCTCTCTTACAATTAAAACTATTACTCTCCCTATAGAAATTATACTTTCTAACTTAATTTATAACCTTTAATCTTACTTAGTATGAAACAACCATTCTGAAGTATTAGAAAAAATATTCTGGGATAACTAGAGATAAACAAAATAAATTATAGAACAATTATAACTAAATATTGATTTATTTCACTAACTTTATGTCATTACCATGGTGATTTTTTTTCTAAGAAGGCTAGACTGTTACCTATTCAATTAATTTTCCATGTTTTAAGTATTCTTGCATTTGTTTTTTATTTGTAAACTCAGGGAAGACAAAAATCAATTAGATTTCCACTTTATTTTAGTGAAGTGTAAAACAAAAACAGTACTCAATATCTTCCTCTCCCCCTCCCCCTCCCTTTTTCTCTTTTCCCATACCAGGGACTGAACTTGGGACCTTGCGCTTGCACTAGAACCACTGAGGCAAATCCCTGGCCCTAGTATTCAGTTTCTATTTGGTGATCAGAATGATGGCTAAGCTTACTAGGGCTAGAAATGTAGATGGTAATCTAGCTGCTCATAATTCAAAGTTAATAAAAGCACTAACTCTATTAAACTTATGAATAAATGCCCTGAAAGTAATATATAAAACCTAACATGTAGCAAAACTACTTTGTAAACATAAATATTTTCATACTATTATGTTACCTTCAAGCTTGCACTTATTACAGGGCTAGCTGTTAAGAAGCTATTTAATAACCAGAATCAATGTTATTCTTCAAACTGAAATTCATTTTAACCATAAAATTGTGCATATTTAAATGAATTGAATCAGCAATTTTTATTTTATAAGAAAAATATGGGATTCTACAGCTAAATATCTACAGCTGTATCTAAATATCTAATTTCTGTTTATTTTACTATAATTACCACATAATACTTTGATTTTTAAATAAAAAATACATATTTTTCCCCAAAAAGATTACAAAATGAAACTTTGTCTTTGGGTCATATTTATTTTCCAATTATGTTTATTGATCTTATAGGCAGAATAGTATCTTGTCTTCCTATAACACTCAATACCAACAAAAAGCTACAACTCTAGTGTCAATAGCATAATTACTAAAATGGAGCAAGCAATTTACAAGTATTTGAGATTCAGAAAGCATATAATTACAATAAGAGTATATATGAGTATTAAGACATAATAGTCACTATAGTTGTATTACCTCAGATATTTTCTACTTGTGATACTTATTTGGAAAATGAGAAGCACACTGACCAATCATGAAAAAGAAGATGTGTAAAAGTGCCTATTTAGCTAACAGTGCATGTTCAATTCTTCAAAGCTTGACAGGGTATAGTGGTGTTATCACTTACAAAGCATTTAAAAAAATCAGTATTACGTTTTTCCCAAGCATTTTTACAGATAATGAAGATGTACCATTCAGAGCTAAGGTCATTCATGTTTATCTTCCCTGGAAATATTCCGAAGACCCGCTGAACCTCTAACACTCCCTTAGACCACTGGATGAACAGCGGCATCTAGTGGTCATGACATCGCCAGACTTTGTTTTTTGTTTTTTGGGGGGTTTTTTTTGTTTTTTTGAGACAGGATCTCGCTTTGTGGTTCAGGCTGCCCTGAGCTCACTACATAGCCCAGGCAAGCCTAAAACTCACAGCAATCCTCCTGCCTCTGCATTCCAAGTGCTGGGATTACAAGCATGAGCCACTATGCCCAGCACTGTGGTATGTGGTACAGGGGATCGAACTCCAGATCTTGTGCTCGCCAGGCAAATGCCAAAACCACTAAGCTAAATCCCCAGCCACCAGACAAAATTTTTAAAGCCTATCAAGAGTATCTAAGAAACAAGTATGGCTAGGAAGCTACTTCATTAATATTGACAAAAGTATATCTCCAATAAAATTTTATAAGTACTTCCTAGATTTCCTATGATTCAGTAATAATGTATATTGAAAAGAAAACTAATAATAAGCTTTCAATCTTTATTCTTAATCAACAACCTTTTCAGTAAATATCCTTTGATTTTGATATGAAGTAAATTTTTATTACTTCATATTTTAGTTCTTGTACTTAAGAGAATGATGAGGGAATTTAAAACATCATGAACTGTTAATAATCAATTATATGGCTCTTTTATGAACACATGGATTGGGAGGTTCCAGAAACAGATTCAGGCACCCCCTGTGATGATACACTGATGTGCAAAATTAAGCCAAACTGACATTCATTATTGTTGGACTGAGTTCAATCTGCAAGTATTAAAAGGGATGTGCCCTTTTAACGAACAGGGCACATCCAATTTAACAAGATTTTTCTAATATAACTAGATCATTAAATGGGATATAGAATCAAAGTAGAATTACAGAATCACTTTCCCACCAAAAAGTCATGTTTCCTACTCTGACTGTTCTCTATTAATGAAAACATCAGTACATTCTTTGGCTATTTTCACAGTCATTCTGAGACAGACCAAGTAAGTTTTCATTATCCTCTAGAACCTGAGCTTATCACCTTTGTACAATCTACCCACCTGGAACCATCTCAAGGCCTTGACAGCCAGCTTAGGAGAAGCTGCCTTCCTGTCACCACGGGAGACTTTGTCTTGAGCACAAATCATATGTTCTCTGGTTGTTCATTGAACAATTGAGACTTTGTCCTCCAAATGGACTGAGGGACTCCAAAAAATGCCTACACATGGATGACACAGATAGACTTCACTACCTATCTATTTCATCTCCTCTAATTTCCAAAGGCTAGAACTTTCTCTTTTTCTTCAATTGGTTAAGGCTTTGCTAACAATCATACATACATAGAGGCAAGGCCTGGACAACAGCTTATTTGTTAATGTACTAGACACCCCAAAGGAAGAATGAGGGTACTCAATACTCCTCAAAATAACCACTACCAAGCTGAATGCTACATTATGACCTGAGACATTTATCTACATGCCATTTATACAAAGAGGGTTGTAGAGGCCAGGCCCCTCCTGCCTGGATACAGTGGTAGACAGAAATCTCACATGGTACCCACTGAACTGGGAACAGTCTTCACATCACTTGAGATATTCATGTAAATGCTATGCAGACATGATCCAATGGACATCTCATGCTCAAGGATATAGTCACTTAATCGTGTTAAATCAATGTGTATGGTTCATAAGTTTTTAAGGATAAGTGAGGTGCAATGGGTACTCTCCAGCTCACTACACCCCAGTAGCTTCCCATACCTCTCTTCCCAAAAGTTCTCAATTACAGGAATGGGAAGATGGGGCTATGGCCATGAATAGTTAAATATGATATTTACCAAGGAGGCAGGCAACTATAAGTGACACTGGAGATGACCAGAGGTTGTATCTACTGCTCTACTCTGCCTCATTCTGCTATTCTTCTTTCCTCCTTTTCCTTTTTCCTGAAACTTCTGCCTGAAACTAGTACTGGTATCATAAAGCAGGGTGAGGTTCTGATGCTGTCTGAACCTGTGATCTTGCTAACAAAAAAGACTTCAGCTATCTAGGGAAAGACACTGTAGAAAGACATTTTACTTAACAGTCAACATATCCAGTTATTCTCAAATAGATAGCTATAGACAGTTATGATTATTACTACCATCTGCTCATAATAATAACCTTCTCCCAGAAAGTAATTTAGAGCTTGACCTGGGCTATTGGGTTAAAGGTCTGTTCTCTGTCAGTATTTACATCTCTTGACCTTGCACACATTTTAAAAGTATATTAGTTCAAGGTTGCAAAGAAGTCATCTCACTTATCAGCCTACAAAAACATTTTTATAACCATCCCTCCACACACAAACTATTCAAAGAGTAAAGTCAATTATTTTACTTTTTACTAATTTCCCAGGATAATTCTTCACTGGGTTCAGAAGAGTGGACAAGGGTCTAGCTGAATGGTTGAGTGAGTTGCCACCACCAGATCCCAACAAGCCTAGAAATAGTTTGGTCTGGGTCTAAGCGCTAATATCATGCTGCCAAGTCTTTTTCTAAAAAGTGTAAAAGCAAAATATCCCATTCCTGCAAGCAAACCAACTACAAGGCTGGTGCCAAGAACTTTTGGGGCCCTCTTCTTGGCCACCCGAAATGCTGTTGGCAGCACTGCAGAGATTAATATATTGTTGACATGTCCTAAAACCTTGTTAAATGTTTTTCGCTTCAAAACACGCTCATAATAGGTTTCCAAGTTTGGTCGCTTTCCATTTCCCCAATTTCTCCTCGCAAACCCTAGGAACTTCAGTCGATGCAATGTGACAGCAAGCGAGACGTCTGCCAGGGTGAAGGATTCTCCACAGAGCCAAGGCTGACGGCCCTCTTCTAATCAGAGAAAAGGACAAAGAGTATTAGGGCAAGTACTGTAGAAAGAAATACTAGAAAATCTTATCTGTAGTCCCTGTCTTCAGGGCAACTGTGAGTAGAGCAAAAGATGAAAGCCATGGTACACTTTCTGACAAACATTTAGTGAGCAATTAAAAAAAACAAAAGTTCATTCAAATGTATTCCAAGCTAAAAACAACCTGTTGGCCAATTGTCAACTACCTAAATCCCTGAGCAAAACTGGACCCACTTAAACTCAGACTTTCTACTATGTTGTAAAGGACTCAGAAGTTGAGAGCTTACAGAGGCAGAGAAGTTAACAGATTAGCAGATACTTCCTTCCAGTTTAGGAAAACAACAGGTGTGCATTAAAATTCACCAAGTTATACCTGAAACATTATCAGTGCCTACTTCTCTTAGTTACAGTAAGCCCATTGCATCCATAAGCTCTGTATCCACAGAGCAAAAAACAAAATTGCATTTGTACTGAGTATGCATAAATTTGTTCTTGTCACTATTCCTTAAATAACACAGTATAACAACTATTTCTATAGAATTCACAATACAGTGAGTACTTTACGTAATCTAGAGATAATTTTAGGTATACAAGAGGATGAGTATAGGCTATACGCAAATACCTAACATATTATATAAGGGGCTCCAACACTCATAGATTCTGGTATCCTCACAGGGCCCTGAGTCCTCCATGGATACAGAGAGATGACTATTCTTAACACAAAAGAGGGGTTCAATGTGAAGTGAGAGAATATGGCTATCAGTTAGAGGAACACAAAGGACCCAGTAGTATACACCAAGACACTGACAGAAAACTAATATTCCCCAGTACAATACATGGACACTAACCAGTCAGCCTACAGATACACACTTACTGAGCCCACTTTATACTTTTCTAGTTGTCTCCTCGCCTAAGGAAAGAACAAGGACTTTAAGAAATTAGATCACTTTGGAAAACCATTGAAATTACAAATCTGTAGGGCCAGGGATTTAGCTCAGTGGTTCTGGCAAATGCCTTCCAAGTGCAAGGTCCCAAGTTTGATCCAGGGTAACCACATACCACAATGCCAGGCATGATGACTCACGCCCACCAGCAATCAGTACCACACACCACAATGCCATCCCAGCACTTGGGAAGCAAAGGCAGGAGGATTGCTGTGAGTTTGAGGCTTGCCTGGGCTACATAGTGAGCTCAGAGTTAGCCTAAACTACAAAGCAAGACCCTGTCTCAAAAAAAAAAAAAAAAAAGATAGAAATTACAAATTTATAAAACAGATTAGGTAGTAATCTCCCAACTATAATTTAAGTGGTACTAGAAAATCTTTCATAAGTCACATTTCAGGTAGACCAAGTTACCATTAGATACCCAAATATTCATTTCATTGTTCCTATCATATTTAAAGCTTCCCATGAATAATAACAATAAAAATGGATTAAAGAATGTGTTTAGTGACATCTAAGAATTTTCTCATAAATACTTCTGATGATCAAACAAATACACAAGAAAAGAATACAAAGGAGAATCTACCTGGGGTTTCTTCATTTCTTCTCTGCAACTCAGTTTCAACCTGATCCAAGACCTTCTCCAACTCATCAAGAATTTTCTTCAAATATTTCACATTGTCATGATCAAGCAGCTTTGACTAAAACAAAAGAAAAAAAGAAATTAAACAGGTTGTTTACACCCATAAAAAATTCTATATAGTACAAAGTAGATAATAAACTTCTCTAGAGTTGGACCCTGGTTTAGACAATAGCTAAAAGTAGAAAAACTATTAAATGAAGCCTGATCAGAATTGAAACACTCCCACTGTGAAAATACTCCAGGAGCAAACCCAGGCCCCATTGGTCACTCCTCTGAGACCAGATGACCATGGAGGCCAGAGAATGTGAAAGACAAGGTACTTCTCTTCTGCCCACTCAAGAGGGCAACTCAAGCACGACCAAGGGACTGAAAATGACAAGTTCAGCAGGAACAAAGCACAAGTCTGACTGTACTGAGGAGGGCATGGAGAGTGATTATGTGGAAAGGCATTTCTTCTGAGGGCTCACTTAACTAAGGAGAAACATGAAGAGGGGAGGTCAAGGGAGGGCTGAGAGGGCTGCTGTTTGCTACATTTGCAGTATGAGAGAAGCTTCTACGTCTGCCATGAGGGAAAGAATTAACAGAATACAAAAGGCTGACTATAACTGATGCTTCTTACGAGGGACAGAGCAAGTCAGTGTAACACCTGCAGGGACAGGTCTAGCTAGACCTTAATGTGATGGAAAACCTGCAGTGACAGATCACTAAAATGTTTTACTATCCTGGTTTTGCACTTTTTAACTTTCCGTGGGAACCAATAAGGTCAGTATCTGCTTCTAAAGCAACTGTCATGAAGTTTAACCATTGAATATAGTAAAGGAAATTCTAAGAGCAATGCATAAGCCAAAGGTCACATGTGCACTGGTGGATCAAAACCGAAGATGTTCTAGAAGTACTGTTATCCATTTATCTTAAAACATTGAATACACACAGAGGGTATCATTTGAAGACATTGTGGTAGCTTACTTTAAGCCGCTTCTGTTTGGCGATATATGCCTCTTGTAAATCAGGGTTTTCTTCAGCAAGTTTCCTCAGTTCCGACTCTGTGTTACCAATCTGGCCTGATAATAAAAACATTTCTTAATAGAAAAGTCTTGCAACTCAAGAGCACCTGCCGCACAGGCTGAGGACCAGCTGCAAAGCTCCCAGGAGGGACTGGCAGCAAGGCTTCCTTGTGGAGTTGTTCCCCTTTCCATACTTCTCAGTTTTTCTATAAAAAACAGCTCTATGAAAAGATGGGGAAACCCTTATTTTTTAAATAATGTTAACATGGATAAGAGAACTGTGGCTAGAATACATGTTTCAAATTGTATGTGTAGTTATGAAGAGGAGGAGGAGGAGAAACAAAAAAAGGAGCAAGAAGAGAGGAAAGAAGAAAAATGGGATGGAAGAAGAGGAAGATAAGAAGAGAAGGAGAGGGAGAGAAAAGGTCTCAAAAGGGAAGAAAAATAACATGAGTGAAAGAATGGCAAAGGTGATGTAAAATGTAATAGGACAAGATGATTTCTGGATTTGAAGACCTAGGACTGAGCATGTCTAGTCAAACACTCCAGAATCTGACCTCTGTCACATCTGTGCCCATCCTAGTCTCAGTCACCTGCACCACAGAGCATTCTCTCTTCTGTCCCTCCTCTCATGCCCTTCCCTGACTATATTTTGACAACGAGAAGAAAAGAGAGGGCTGAGTGTCACATCTCAGTCTCAGTACATCTCTGATCCCTGAAGGCATAGGTAACCATGACCTCTGATCCAGCTTCTTCACATAATGAAACAACTAAGATTCAAAATGGGAACTTAGTTGTCCATCCTCCCAGGAGACTGTAGCTTTCCTGGTTCCCAGTCCATCTGTGCATGAGAATGTGTGATGTGGTCAATTTTTCCATAGGTCACTCTTAACCCAGCTGAGCCCTCAAAACCAAGAGCTAACAATCAGGTCCTACAGGTAGTAAATGTCCATCTCATATCTGAAGTGCAGATTTGCCTCCCTGGTTCTTGGATCAGTCCAGAATATGTACAACCATACAAACTCAACCCCCTACTCCCAGTCTTCTCCCAGTGACCATGAGATACATGAGGTCTCAAAAGTGAACTGAAAGAAATTTCAAGGATTCTAGGTTTTTAAAATGTCTACATACTGCGAATCCTTGTCGTTGCATAAGCTGGGATCATTGAGTCCACAGTTAGCTCGGGATGCAGAATGCAGCCATGTGTATAGGCATCCATGGGCAAGGAGTCAAGAAGCTCTCGGTAATGCTGCACCCGCGGGTAATACATGCTTTCCTTATCCGGCATTAACCTGGGTGTTCTTTCTGAAATACACATACAAACACAGGAAAATATTGAAGAAAGTTACAAATGAAATGTTACATCCAAAAACCAAACAAAAAAATGCTAACACGTCATTATTAGCATTTCAACATTATCTAAGTATATTTAAAAGATGATGTTACCCTCGCCTACACATTAGTAATTTGCAGTCCTATAGCCTGATTGCTAGACCAGATCTCATGATTCCACTACATTCTATCACTTTTTCACATTGCAAACTGCTGCTCAACTGCCGAGGTACAGTTATTTACATCACTTTCTGCACAAAGGATGCTACAACCACCTGCAAGTGGGAACGCCCAACTGGTATGCTTAGGCCTTCCTCTCTAAATCCATCACATAGCACATCTACTCATGACAGCACTTACCATGAACTTCTTCAAGCCTAGGAACTACTGTTATGATCTAAAATACATATCTTAGACCTAAAATAAAAAGTGAGTATTCATCATGGGAAGATAATCAGACCCCATTATTTTCTGTGCATCAACTAACACCAAGCAAGAGCCTACTGATACTAAGTGAACATCAAATGACAATCTGGATTGAATAGGCCAGGCTTCTACTCAAATATCACAGCTATATTTTCCCTAGGAATGAATTTCTAATTACTTACAGAAAGGAGGTTTGACCTAAATATTCACTTGCTGGTTAAATTCTGGACTATAGATTCCTTAAGAGTGGGGACTGCATGTTGTTCTCTGTTAAAATTCCATGTTCTTAATAAATTATAATTCATGAATATATCCCAAAATTTCTACTTACTATTGGTTAACTGAGCTGGATAAGCTCCACAGCAGTTAATAACAACATAAATATGAAAGATGAGAAGTTCCCCCAAGATCCCACAGCTAAGTAGAGGCAGAACAAAGACCTCAGTACTGCTCTATTTTGTTATGCCATCATTACCTCTTCAGAGGATTTACATTTCAGAAACTACCCACAAAGATGAAAAGGGAAGGATGCGACCAAAGGTCAAAGTTGCGTCCTCTCAGAATTATTTTCCACTCTAACTCTTAAATCATCCCTGCAAGATGCCAACTAATTTCAACTAGTGAAAAGAACAGCCTCAGCATAATTTATTCACTTACTCCGTACTTTATTTAATTTAGAGTTCTTTTGAGCATCCATTCCATCCTCATTCATAAATACTGACAATTCAGAGATGCTTGCAATTAACACAGCGTTTCAGGCAAGGTCTCCTAAGGCTAGACCAAGCAGAACAAGGTTTTCAAGCCGGCAGGCTATTACTGGCTCCCTAAGAAAAAAGGTAGATTACACTTTAACCAGTCAGCAAATGTCTGATTGCCTGCTAGAGAGTCCAATGCAGAACTTGCATTAGAATAACCAAGACTGGGGCCGGAGGGTTGGCTCAGTGGTTCCGGCGCGCCTGCCTCGCAAGCGCAAGGTCCTGAGTACAATCCCCGGTAACCACATACAATGCTGGGCGTGGAGACTCAACCCACCAGCAATCAATGCCACATACCACAGTGCCGGGCGTGGTGGCTCACGCCTATAATCCCAGCAGTCGGGAGGCGGAGGCAGGAGGATTGCTGAGTTCGAGGCTTGCCTGGGCTACATAGTGAGCTCAGAGCCAGCCTGAACTACAAAGCGAGACCCTGTCTCAAAAAAAAAAAAAAAAAGAATAACCAAGACTGAAGCATCAGCTGTATCCTGCTCCTGCCCAGAGAACCAACCCTGTTGGGAACAGGTTTTGGGAGAAATAATTGGAAGGTCAAAATTGATCAGGCCTTCCTGGTGCAAAGGGACTCTGGACTCAACTCGCCTTCACCTCTGCTAACAACAAAGACTCTGGTGGTCTCTCATGCTGTGATGCCTCAAGGCAGAACTACTCCATTGCCTACTCCATTGCCGGTGTCTGCCCTGCCCAGCGGGATCTTCATCTGCATAATGTCTCTAGGACTATTGGAGGTGTGTGCCCTGCCCACAGGGTCTGTTACATTCTGTTACTCTAGAGGTGAATAAAAGGTGGTGGGCTGGGGCCTGGGGTCCTTTGCTACCCAGAGTAGCATGGATCACGCCCAAACTTAGCCTCTCTGAACCTTTCTGCCTACTTATTATTATTTCACCGTGTGCTGTTGACTCATAGGAGACTAGAATCTAATGTAGAGGTTCTAGTTACGTTCCCTTCCCCTGGTTCCCACACGACCCCGCCATGGCCCATGGCCCAAGGCTCAACTGACCCCGTGTGGAAAGAAGGTGAGTCATTCCCCTCTGCACAACCAGCCTCTCAACACTACAGGTCTAAAGCCAGACTCTGAAAACTCAGTCTTACTACTGGGGCCCCGACCAATGCATGGTAGTTATTTACATGAGGACAAAACACAAAAGGCCTTGAAATCTAAGGCATTCTTAACTTTACATGTGCCACTGATCTCTTCTCAAAATAAAAATGTTCATGTAATGAGGAGAAGGAATAAATATGATTCAGAAAAAAAAATAAAAGAGTATGTATATAGGGGGTGGGGAGGGGGTCGGTGGGCAGGGATGTGGGTAAAAACAAGAATTGATCTGTGTCACATATTGGTACAAATTCCCCAATGTTGTGTGTGATTGTGAGCTGTGTACATAATGTACTAATAAAGTTTACTGAATAATGAAAAAATAAATAAATAATAAATAAAAATGTTCATAAATGCATAAACTACAAGACAGGATTATAAACAGCAAAATAAATTATAAAATACTAATATGCATGCTTACCACATTAACATGATCTAGTAGGATGTTTAATAATACTCTAATATAAAAAATATCAAGATATTGGCAATAACTCAAAATGTTCTTTTTTTTTTCCTGTACCTGGAATCAAACTCACTACCATGTGCTTGCAAGGCAGGCATAATGCCACTGAACTCAATCTCCAGCCCAATAACTTAATGAGTTCTGAATCTATCCATGACTCTTTGGTAGCAAAGTAATAGACACTCATTCCTGATATTGTTATGATTACTCCTATACTGGCAATGGAAAAAAACTGAGAAGTAAGAGAAAATAAAGACAAAAAAAAGTTCCATTCAAGATTTCAAATCTCCTGAATTCTATTAATCTAAATTCTCAATTCACAGACCACAAATCCCAGGGCTTCTCCAAAATACTTTGAGAGGATCCACACAGTAAAAAATACTTTGACAACAATACTAAGATATCCACTGCTTTTTCACTCTTTTCCATTCTTACATTGCAGCAGTTTTCTGAGGCTGTGAGAAATGTGATGGCTCCATCGGCATGTCAGTGTTTCAACTTTTCTCAATGTGAATTTTTAAATGGTAAAAACTGACACATATGACCACATGAACAAAAGCTCTTGGGTGTCCTCACAATCTTAGGACAATACAATCCTGAAACTAAAGGGAAAAGAAAAAAAAACCTAAGAATTACTATGTTAGGGGTCCAAGAACCTCGAGTTAATAACCATAAGTGGTACATTTTTAAACATTTTCCAGATATCACATTATGACTTCTGGCTCTGGCTACCCTCTGGTGCCAGGCCACAGAGCTTTCTCCAAAGACAGCACCACTTCCTTCCCAGTCAAGTGAACAAGAGAAGGAAAAACAACAACAAATTGCTTTCTGGTTTAGTTCCATCTGGCCAAGCCTGAATTCTTCAAAGAAGAAAACATTTTAAATCCAAGAAAATAATTTTCTTCTACTTACTCTGTCTACTCCCTTCTGAGACACTTCATCTGACATAGCATGAGATTCCTGGTGCTGCCCACACTCACTTTCCATCTCACTTTCTCTTCCTGTGCAATTCAAAGATGCCCAGTCCACCATCACACAGCTCTTCCCCACAGCAGAGTATGCCTGTGGCCCCTGTTTCTTTTGAAACATATTTTCAAAAGACAACTGGGAACTGTTTTTGAATAGTAAAGGAAATCTTTACTCTCGATTCTATTCTATGCTACTTTCTAATCTTTCCATATAGCATCTTTGCTGTAACATAAGAAAAAAGAATCTTGGTATTCTCCTCAATCGGGAGCAGGAAAGCAGTCTAAGGTACGCAGGAGTAGGACAAAGAGAGTAGTTTAAGAAGCAAACAGAGAGAGGAGTTGACAACACAGGGGAGTAAAAGAATAAGCAGGAAATGGGAACTAGAGCTCAGTGGTACCACTCACAGGGCCTGTGTTCAATATTCAGTATCAAAAACAGTAGTAACAAAAAAAAGAATAAATAAATAAATTGGCAAAAGACCTGATTCCAATAGGGACTTAGTAAATGAAAAGCCACATCTTGTGCAATACTGCATATAAATTTAGGCAGCAAATAAGAAAGAGCCAGATAGAAAGCAGAAAAATGTGATTAACAGGAAGAGAAATCAAAAGTAGCAAAAAGTCAGAAGTAGTACAAAGCATTCTGCAGCCACTTAGTGAAGACTAATGGCCCTGTAATTTCTCAAGTTCTTACATCACAGATATCGAATAGTAATGGCTTTGAACCATTTTTTTAAAAATTAAGTTTCCAAAAAAGCAAAAGAAGCAAAAAGAATTGGGAGTTTAGGGCTGGAGGGTTAGCTCAGTGGTTCCGGTGCCTGTCTCACAAGCGCAAGGTCCTGAATTCGATCCCCGGTAACCACATAGAATGCTGGGCATGGAGATTCACGCCCACCAACAATCAACACGTATACCCCAATGCTGGGTGTGGTGGCTCACGCCTCTAATCCCAGCACTTGGGAGGCAGAGACAGGAGGATTGCTGAGTTCGCGGCACCATAGTGAGCTCAGGGCCAGCCTGAACTACAAAGCGAGACCCTGTCTCAAAAAAAAAAAAAAAAAAAAAAAAAAAGAATTGGGAGTTTAAAGGCAAAAGCTTCCATTATTTCATTAAACTCATTGCTCTAGTTTCTTACAATCTTTAGTATCAGTAAAAAATGTGGCACCATTATTCCTGGCTTCCAAGAAAGACCTTCTCCCTATGAATATTTTCTTGTCTTTCTATTAACTCAATGAAAACATATTAAACTTCAAATGTAACTCTGTCCATTTGCCATTATCTTTACATTTCAGATCACATAGTAGGAGTAACAATACACAAGATAATAGTGTTGAGACCAAACAATATTGTACCCTCCACTAGTCAACATCAGGATATTAAAAAATACAATATGGTAAGCAATTAACGTATGACTTAAAACAAAAGATGTGGCTACAAACTACAATTCCAGGTAGTTACAGCTTTTCCACTAGAAAGATTTAGACACAGATAAAAAGAATGGTTTTAAATCATATAAGCTCACTTCATGTCTCTAGAATTTTTTGAAACCCATACAAATTTGTAGTGTTATTTTTAATAGATTCTACACACTATACAATAAATGTTTAACTACTTTCAATTGGTATTATATTTAAGATTTTTAACAGAAACATTCTAATGAGACAAAAATGTATTAGATCATTTGCTACAATTGTTAGATATACATACTATACAGCCTCTGCGTTTTAATAGTCTACCTTTTTACTAAAATGGACAAATCACAGAATTTTCAAATTACTTTTCAAAGCAACTTCTACTGACAGTTCAATAATTAAAATATTCAAAATAAAATATGATAAAAAATAAGTTTATAGCTGGAAGAACCACCTTACATGAGAAACACACCAATGAGCATTTTTTCAAAATGGTAATTTATTATCTGTTAATATTTTCTCCTTTATCCCAAAGGCATCATGTAAAGTACTCTCAAATGCTCTCCTTAATCAAGACACAGTGTCTAGAGCTATGATTGGTAGATAATAGAAACATTGTTAAAGAGCACTTGTGACATTTTTCAACAAAGTAAAACTTATCCAATTTTTTCTGAGACTCCAAATTTTAAAATACATATTTTTTAACTTTCAGTACTTCTATCAGTTGCAGAGATAAAACAATCCATCAACTTATTTCACTCTTTTCTCTTTCCCAGAAGTTACCCAACTAGAAAATATTTTTTAAAAATCATTTGGCAATCTACTCTAGAATTCTGCCAGACTTAAAGACAGTAATTTATAGCAGTGCTCAAAACATAAACACAGTAATTTATGGCATTATTCTCAAATTTTAATGTACACATAAATCATCCCAAGTTCTTGTTAAAACAAAGATCCTCACTCATTAGATCTTCTGTGAGATTTAAAATTCTGCATTGCTAACAAACCCTAAGGTGATAAGAATGTTGCTCTTGGATAGAGTATCCTTTAAATAGTAAACATTGGTAGAATTCATCTTTCCCTTCCTTTGACAATTTGGATAACATCTGTCTATCTCTCAGTCGGCTCTATTTCCATTTCCTATATGTTCTTAAAGTTAAAAAGTTAATATCTTAATTGTGGTATCATTTATGATTTTTAAATTTCAATACTAGAGGTAACTTTCATCTAGACCTATATATGGACTAGTCCTTGACTTATATAACTATTATTCTCTTGCTCTCTGCCTGTCTCCCATAAATTATATGTTCTTTAATCCTTTCCAAATGGATAATCACTCTCTGGGGGACAAAAAGTTGGTTGGACTTGTTTTATATCCATGACATAAAACTGCATCACCTAGTCCAAAAGCAAACAGAAAAATTAAAATCACCAAAGATATTCAACAAGTTAGTGGCAGCACTGTACTAAAAGCTAGGACTCCTGTTTTCTTATTACAACAGTTCAAAGCAGAACTGAAATCTGTAGTTTCCATATTTCCACTATCTCATTTAGCCCACAGTGCCTTTTCCTCTACTTCAATAAAGAATCACTGGGCCAGGGATGTAGCTCAGCAGTGTGGTTTCTGCCAGCCAAGTGTGAGGCCCTGAGTTCGATTCCCAGGGCCAAAAAAGAAAATAAATAATCAATTAATCCTCCAAAAAAAGAACCCTTTTTTTCTTGTTTAGTTATTTAAATACATGTTAGCAGACTCAGAATATACTTGTTTTGTAAATACTAAATAAAAGCAAAAAAGGTAAGAAAAACTAATAAAACCTAATAATCAGTAATATTACTATGCTATAAAGTCTCATTTTATATTCCTGAATTTCAATGAAAGAAGGAAGTGGTGATGGACGAGGAAAGGTAGAATGATGATAGAAGCAGTATTAGTTCAAATAATGCTACTAAAAGATTTAAATGACTTTTAATTTATTGTACATTCTATACACATATTTTTAAAGTTTTTGATGATTTAAACTAGAATTATTACACATTTTGCCTTATTCATGCTATTATAATGACTTCTTCCAAGAGAAATTATTAATAGACTTATCCATTTCCAAAAAGCTCAAAGTTGAGAAAAGTTGTTCTAAATCAATTAGTCACCATTTTCAGTAAATTCTCAGCATATATACACGTGAGGAAAAAAGCCTATAAACAAGTAATAGTGGAAAGTAGTTCATTAAACCATTTGATTAGGCCAAAACTGTCTTTAATTAAAACCTCCAATCAGAATGTAGAGTCCTATGGAACTGACAGATCCAGAATACTGATATCTTTCCCATTCCTTGGAGGGAAAAAAAGAATAAAGTTGCTAATCCAATTCCCAGGGCTTCTCTATTCCACTCCCACTTAAGTCTCACACCCACTTTTCTTCTAGATACCTCACATATGTTTTTAGCCAGTCATTTTTCTTCAGCTTCCCTTAAAATAATATTACATGCTGGTTTCACCCTGCCCAATTAACATCAGTCTGACTGGTGCCAAATGAAAAGTAACTGGATTCATGTGGCTTCTATTTTAGAAGAGAATCTGCTGAAAGGCAGAGCAGGGTGGTCTGCTCTCAACTCAGCCAGTGCCCACTGTGTAAACCTGGGCAAATAACTGACACTACAGTTCATCTGAATGGGTTGTCATCAAGGATAAGAGCAACAACGTATGGGTGGCAAAGAATACAGAAACAACTGGTGTACTGTGAAGGGACTGGACACAAAAGTCCATGCCGACAAATGGCTGTATCACTTTGGGCAACTCTATCTTTCCTCAAGTACTAAGTAGGAATAATTAGTCCACCATTCTAGTCTCAGATGCGTTCTTTTGACAATAAAAATTATAAAGTACCTGACATAGGCTATCAATAAATGATTACTACTTTAAAACACTAAACAAATTTAAACCCTGTAATTCTGGAGAAGAGATTTTTTTAAATGCAAATTATACAAAGGAACTAAAGCAAAGAACCCGAAGTATACTAATATTCTATTTTCCTGTCTCAAATTTATTCTTCTTTTCCCTCATCTCTTAATATAAAACCATTTAATGGTGAAATTCACTGTCACAATGTACATTTAAAATCAATACTATGAAATTGATTTTAAGGCTAATAAATTATTACTACAAACACACACCTGTAGGGGTTTTTGGCAAGTGAATTTTAGGTTTCAGCATTACTGTCTGTACACTAATAAAAATTTTTAATGGAGTTACACAGGCTTGTGTGAAACTTGAGTTATTGACTATATTCATGTGCTTATGGAAATGGAAAAGGTTTTTATCACCAAACCATATCATGAAACCAGGAAGAGTGTGGAAGAGAGAAAACCAGAGAAAGAGAGAATGGAAAACAGAAAGCACATTTGCGTTGAGAGTAAATTCCAAGAAATCATAAATAGCCTTAACATTACCATCCAGGAAAGTCTGTTCAAGATAATCAATGATCTGAGTGGCCTCACAAATTATGTTTTCCCCGTGGATAAGGACAGGCACTTCTCCAGTTGAGTTCAAACGCATAAACCAGGGCTCATTGTGCTCACTCAGGGGCAGACTTACATCATGTTCCTCGCACTTCAATGCCTTTTCAGCAATTACCAAGCGCACCTGGAAAAGTTCACACATGTTACTACAGCTTCGCTTAGTTTTCAGTTCAGTGACTTCCCCGGACATCACTAAGCAGCCTTTCTATGCTTCCAGCATTAATATTTTTAACATTCAACGATTTATATTCTTCGTAAGAACAAATGAAATATTGTCTGGAGTCTTTTCTTAAAACCAGAAAAAAAAAAAACATGTAATGAAGATGTTTCCAGCTGTACTCATTATACAGTCACTCTTCACAACGCTATCACCACTTTCTTTGTATCCTAAACCTAATTCTGCTCGGGAGTGAGCGCGAACAGTGTAAATTAAAGGAACGGAGGAACACGGGTCTGGCGGATGCGCAAGGCCTGACTCTCCCGGGCCCGGCGGGCCCACCTCAAGCCGAGCGCCGAATGGAGCCTCCGCCGCCTGCCCGCGGGGCGGCGCCCACCCGCCAAGGGTCTCGGGCCCAAACCGGAGCCGGAGCCGGAGCCGGAGCCGGAGCCGGAGCGCGCCTGCCCGCCCGCCCGCCCGCCAGGTCAGCTCGCAAGCCGCGCGCGGCGGAGCTGTCCGCGTGCTGAACCCGCCGCCCGCCCAGCCAACCGAGGCCTTTACCTTTTGAGAGCTGAAGGAATGCGTCCAGTGGTACAGAATAAGCTTAACCTCCGCGTCGGCCTTGCCTTCGGCCGTCAAGGATGTACCTGCTCGTGGCTCGTCCTGCCTCCGTGCCATCCCGCCCGCCCGTCAACCCCGCGCCTCTCGCACCGCGCGATTCCACAGCTCTCAAGTTTCCTCCGACGCCTCTCATGGCGGCGATGAGAGCGAAGAAGCTTCTGGGAAATGTAGTTTCACAGGTGAGACCGCTGCTCCGGGAGAGAGGGGCGGGTCCTGCAAAGACGCCGGTGTCTGCGCCCTGGAAATTCCCCTGCGCAAGAGTGAACTAGAAGATGCAACTGGCTATTCTCCTTTTAGGGAAAAAGAATTATAAAATATGAGTTCCTGGTTATTTGGATGAGAAAGTTAGAAATGGTGACAGCAAATAACTGCTTTGGAGACTGGCTGAGGATAAAGGCAGCAATTTCTCAAGCTACTTATGCCTCTTCCTTTACTGGAAAGAATTTCCTGTGGGCAGACAAAGCAATAGGATACGGACCAGTGAGTTTCTGTTAGAAGACGCTCCCATGGAATCTTGAAAGAAAAATACGGAAACCCTCCTACACAATAGTAAACAATGGCAATGTAGAATAGCCTGCTTGCTAAACATAAATCTCAGAGCAGAGCAGCTGGTTTTTCCATTTTATCCACTTTCGAAGTAGAGGAAATTTTATTTGGCTAATAAGGTCTTTATAAGAATGAATGAATAAATAAAATACTAAACACTCCGAACAGCTTGGCACGTTTTGGACACACAGTATCATTCACGAGCTCAGCTACCTTATGCACATTTCTCTTTATAACCTTGGTCAACTATAATTTCATCATGCTGTACTGTTATTTTGGATATAGAAAGATGTGCAAGATCTGATACCTACCACCAAAGCTATGACTCTGGTAGCAGACATGAAATAGGAAATAGGCAGCCACAATAACATGAGGACTGTCTTACAGTAAACACATGAAAAATAATATACGTAGGGAAAATATCCTGAAAGATAAAAGGATGGCAGCCAGCCCGTGCAGGAAGCTCCCAAAAAAGACAAAAATTCATGAGGTTCTTCCTCCTCCCCTTTACAACACTTCTTTTTTGTTGTTATTTTTTCTGTATAAATATGTATAATACTTAAGTATTTTATAATGTCTTTCTGGAGTCTTGTGTTAATGTAAATGCTACAGCAAAAGTGTTCTCCCTGCCTAATTTGTTATCAGTTCATTTTTTAAACAGGGACTGCATACCAGGCCTGAGGCATGCCAAGCAAGTGCTCTGCTCTGCTATTCCCTCTACCCCATCAGTTTGCTCTTAAGAGTAGAAGAAGAAAATGTAAAATTTTTAAATTCAACAGAGTGGGCTTCAATTCTGCCTCTGCCCCTACCTTGTCCTCTCTTCAACTTTTATTTCATCTTTTATAAAATATGAATGTGGAAAAATATATGCCCGCCGGGCGTGGTGGCTCACGCCTGTAATCCCAGCACTTGGGAGGCAGAGACAAGAGGATTGCTGAGTTCGAGGCTTGTCTGGGCTACATAGTGAGCTCAGAGCCAGCCTGAACTACAAAGCAAGACCCTGTCTCAAAAAAAAAAAAAAAATATATATATATATAGAGAGAGAGAGAGGTGGCATTTATGTCTTCATGCTTCTGTATGTACATCCTAACTTTTCTATAGTGAATATGTGTTGCTTTTGCTTCTTAAAGACCTAAACATTAAAAGAATATCACTAAATGGATTAGATAAAGAACTGCTGTATCCATTCTCATTGATCTATAATCCTTTTATTTTCCATCCTGGTAAAGGCCCTCTGTGGGTAATTTAAAAGATCTTCTTACTCGTAGAAACCAGCCAGTGAGCTCAAACCTGGCCAAGAAGTGATGAGGATGAAAATAAAGACACAGAAACAGGTTAAAATCTCCCTTCAACATAGAGCCAACCGTATGTGCCTTGACTTTTTCACTCAAATACAGGCACAAGCAATTAGAGTTCCTCAGGATTCACCTGTCTCCCGCCCGCCACAGTTCTTCTCCAGGTAAACAACTTCACTTCAAGTGTTTTTACTTTTCCCTGCATCGTGACAGCATGCTTGCATGCTCTCTTATTGCTCACCAAGGAGGCCAGTTAGGCTTCATTTTTTCCATCTGGTCTCCACTAATGATTAATTCATATGTTTATTCACAATCTCCATTAACTGTCTGTGTATCTTGGTGCCCTTGTGTCTTTGTACACTGACACATTGGTAAATTAATGTTTTCAATATATGTTTTTTGATCTTACACTTCTAGGCACAGTGCTAGATCCAGAAGCCTTGGGGTTACAAGTCATAATCACGGACACTAGGGAACTCACATATGGAGAGAGAGAAATGAAATTTCAGTATACTAATAGTTTTGATATCTAGAAGAATGTGAAAAGAATATAAACAAAGGCATCCAACTTAGATATGCTCCCCAGAAGAGGTGATAATCTTTACTGTAACTCTACCTAGCTAATGCAATTACCATTATACCCAATATAGTGCTGTCACTGGTACATGATAATTAAATTTTCAGGAATTTTGCAAATTGGATATTCAGCCCAGCCATTATTAAAAATTAAATCAAGTTAGATTTCCTTCAACTAATTGGTTTTTTTTTTTTAAAAAAAAAGCGAAAAATACTCAAAGCTCATCACTTTGTAATTATTCTGTGCATTGCTATCTACACACTTTCCGGAGTTCTTATGCCTATTATACCCACCTAATGGAAATAGTATTAGGGTATGCTGTTGTGTATCTCTTCCTGACCCCTGTCCAGTATTATGTTAGTTTGAAAACAGGCATAATATTGTTACCAAAGAAATCAGTAAATAGCATCAGTAAATTCATTAACACATCTTCCCAGCAGGACAATCAGGACCTAGTAAATGGCATGAGCTACATCACTGCACTGGTGTTTAATAAGTAATAGACCTGCATCTGAAGATCACAAACCACATTTTATAGTCTCTTTTGGGCTTTATGACTGCCTGTGAGACAGCTATCATCCCCAAGTGATAGTTAAGGAAATGAGGTTTACTGAGAAAGCCTAGAGCTAGTGATAGAACTATAATTTAAATGTGAATATTCTGACTGCTAGTTGGGTATTATTTTCTACTACATTATGCTAGCTCTAAACCAAGGACTGAAAGCTGTGGGTTTTCAAACTATAGATAACCTGGAGTAGGCTTTGGGAAAAGCATAGCCACCTTCTTAGAAATTAGCCCAGATAGGTATATATATTTCTATTAGAGCTCTTGTCAAACTACATCAAACTTCTGTATTTATGTCTTCAATACGCATTAGACTGAGGCAAAGGCAAGCACCTAATATTCATTTTAGTATCCTCAGGAACCCAGAATAGGATATTTAAAGTGCTTATTAACTTATTATACCCATCTAATGGAAATAGTATTAGGGTATGCTGTTGTGTATCTCCTCCTGATCCCTGTCCAGTATTATGTTAGTTTGAAAACAGGCACAATATTGTTACCAAAGAAATCAGTAAATAGCATCAGTAAATGGAGAAAATAGCATCAGTGATGGAGAAAAACAAAAGATAACTACCAACAATAACAAAGTATAATAAATTGTAATATTAGTCTCTAGAAATTCTATGATTAAAGATAATTTCATTTAATGAAATATATTTAAAAATCTGAATTGCAGCTCATGTCTCTGTAAATAGATGATCCTCCGTGTTGTTATTGTAGTTCCTTGTCATTTAAATATTCCTAGGTAAATAATATTCAAAAGGATTTAATGTCCAAAGGTGTGTCATTGTTATAAAACAAAACTTCAAATAGCTTCTCTGAGCCTGAGTCACCTTACTTATAAAATCATGATGCTAACCTTGAGCTCACTATGTAGACCAAGCTGGCTTCAAACTCACAACAATCTTTTTGTCTTAACCTTCAAAATCCCGGGATTACAGGAATACACCATACTCCTATCATCTTAGTACTTGGCTAAGTACTAATGTAAAGAACACTGGATCATGACCTTGAGGCCACCTTGGGTTTCACAGCACAACACTATCTCAAAAACTCTATCAGATATTCTAGCTACACATATATAACCAGTTTGGGAAACTTCCTAGTGCTAGACAGTCATGATTTGTGCTGTATGCTTCAATAAAGTTTTAATATATCATATATACTGCTCTAGTTGAATTACATATATACAGAGTCCACCAAAAAATGTATATACACTTCAGCAGTATACTACACTACGAAATGTCTGAACATTAACAGCCACCACTTTGAGCACCGCTTGTAATTGTAAAGGTCGAAAATAATTTGTATTAATCCCAAGATGTTTCTATAAATTTAGTATTAAAATATTAATATGTTTTTCTTTTCCTGACGTACACATTTTGCCAGGTACTAGATAATTCTTATATTTTTTAGATTAATGTCAACTAAACCAGAGATCTTGAAACCTGATGAATTAGAAAACATTTAGGTTTGTTTTTTAAAGCACTATTAGGAATAACCACAAGAGGTCTCCATTTTTTAAGAAAAAACTCTCCCATTTTTTTTCTTTCTCGAGTAGAAATCAAACATAGAGATATTCTCTTGAGAGCATATTTAAGAAAGTTCAAATGCAGATTTTCCAGAATTAAAAAAAAAATCTTTTATACATGTAGTAAAATAGAACTGTCTCCACTTTCTCTTGATGGTGCCAATATTTATGCCAACTAAGCACCCGAGAACTAATTCGCTTATTGTCCCTTGACCCGTGCCAGTGATCTCCTGAATTATATAGGGTTTGTAAGTGAGATACATGCTAGGAAAAAGTGGGGAGCATTTAAAAAATCACATTGGAAAGACAGATGTACACCCTTGTTCATAGCAGCTCAATTCGTGATAGCTCAGTCTTGGAAACAACCCAAATGCCCATCAACTAGAGAGTGGATAAAGAAGATGTGGGGTTTTTTAAAATAAAAATAGAGTATTACTCTGCCATAAAAAATGACAAGATTGATCCATTTAGGTGCAAATGGACACCTGGAGGATATACTAATAAGTGAAATCAATAGATCACAGATAGGCAAATTCCAGATCTTCTCTTTGACATGAACACCTGTAGATGCAAATGAGCTCTAGAAAGTATGACAGCTTTTATAGAGTGGGAAATTTCCATAGGAAATTTGGTGTGGGAATGTAATGAGGGGAAGGATTAAATATGATACAGAAAGAAAATAAGAGTATGTAAAAATGGGATGGGGATGTGTGTGTGGGTAGGGATACGGGTAAAAATGAGAATTAACTTGTGTCATATACTGGTACAAATTCCCCAATGTTTTACGTGATTGTGAGATGTATATAAATTGTACCAATAAAGAATTCAATTTAAAAAAGTGGGGAGCTTTCACCCACATGGTCAGAAGCCCGAGGAAGTTAGCACACTGCCCCCAAGACATAGCATAACCAAAAGTATGCTGTGCACGAGGTGCTCAGTGACCATGGCTTCTACCATGACACACTGCGCTGCATGCCAGGAGCTCTGTGGCCAGTGTGTGAGACCAAGGCACAGGGGGACCGGTGAGTGCTGCCCCACCCACCCCCTTGGAAAGGAGGCTCCTTATTTATAAATTACTCTTTAAAACTGTCATTTTTGGATGTGAACATAACTCCTATTAACTGATATTCTCAAGCATTCTTCAAAATTCTGAATTTTATTAAATCTAATTAAATGAAATAAAAGATGGTTCACTGACTAGGGATGGTGGTGCTTATGTACAGTCCCAGCACACTGCCAGGCAGGAGGATGACAAGTTCAAGCCCACCTTTACTGACTTATAAGACCTGATCTCAAAATTAAAAATTAAAATTAAAATTATAGCTCAGTGTGAAGGTCCTGGGTTGAATCTCCAGCAATGCAAAATTAAATTAAATTAAATTGTTAAAAGGTGGCTCATTGAGTACATTGATTAGATAAAAGAATTTTGATGGTTTTGACTGTGTGACTTTTATATTTGATCTATCATAGTGGTTCTCAAAGTGCGATCCCCTAATAAGCAAGCATTGTCACCTAAGAACATGTTAGACATGCACATTCTGCTATATTATTATGCCAAGGTGACGCCCACCAAGCTGTGTTTTAACAAATCCCTCAAGGCTCTGGTGCATGTAAAACTGAGAAGTACACACTCAGTGTATAATTGATTAACAGTTCTTAGCCTCTTTTTTCTCCAGTAGCATTTGTACAACAGAACAGTGAGTGAAAGTCTCAATGTGGCTGACTTACTAACGCTTGGAAAAGTTAAACAATTTGGAACAATTTCTACACAACAGACTAAATCCCCCACAGTGCCATTCCATGAGCTAGAAGCCCCAGGCTCAGGATGCTAAGAACAGCCCATCCTGCATTTTGAAACCCTAAAATGTTTCTTCTATTCTATCTTGCATCCCAAGCAAATTATTATATTTAATATCAAGTGCAATTTATTAGTTCAAGAATCTATAGCTGTGAGGTTACTCTAGCATAATAATTTAACATACTAGTTTCAAAATGTGACTAATAATATGAATGATATGCTAAATTGTTTATTTTTCAGTAGGTAACTTGCTTTAAGTCACATTTCTGGTAGAATGGACTTGACAAATCTACCTACCTTCTTCCAGCCCTCTCTACAGTGGTTATGATGTACACAGAATAAATACATGAATGTGCGTCACCCATGCAATTCAAACAAAGATGCATTTGCACTGTTTGCTAATTTCTTAGAATGTTTATTGTGTACAAGGAACTGTGTTGAGAGCTTTTTTGTATAATGAACATACATTGTGTATCTTCATTGTGCTTTTGTCAAACTGCTGCAAGAAGTGCAAAGTTAAAGCTTGGAGCTTTTTGACAACTGAGTTATCACTGTATACCACTTTTATTTATTTGGCACAAGACACACAAAGATTCTAATAGATAACTGATAAAATGATTTTAAAAATAAATGATGTTTTAGACACTAAGAGCAAATGTTCTCTCCTAAGAGGTGCAATCCTGCTACCTGGGTACACATTAGAATTTCATTTTTAGACATTCTTTGATAATTTAAAGTGAATTCTATTTGTTCTTCAAATATACCAAATAACCACCATGAGGTATATAGAAAAATTTTTAATTGAACAGATAACAAGCCTGGCATGGTACTGTAGGCCTCTAATCTTGCCCCAGGAAGCTGGGGCAGAAGGATTACAAGTTTGAGCTCAGCCTGGACAACCTGGTGACTTACCAAGATTGTGTTTCAAAATAAAATATAAAAAAGTAAACCTGGGGCCGGAGGGTTAGCTCAGTGGTTCCAGTGCCTGCCTTGCAAGCTCAAGGACCTGAGTTCAATCCCTGGTAACCACATATAATGCTGGGCGTGGTGGCTCACGCCTGTAATCCCAGCACTCAGGAGGCAGAGACGGGAGGATTGCTGAGTTCGCTGCAGCTTGCCTGGGCTCCATAGTGAGCTCAGGGCCAGCCTGAACTACAAAGCAAGACCCTGTCTCCAAAAAGCAAAAAAAAACAAAAAAAAAGTAAACCTGGCCGGGCGTGGTGGCTCATGCCTGTAATCCCAGCACTCAGGAGGCAGAGGCAGGAGGATTGCTGAGTTCAAGGCTTGCCTGGGCTACATAGTGAGCTGAGGGCCAGCCTGAACTACAAAGTGAGACCCTGTCTCAAAAAAGAAAAAAGGAAACCTGGGGATGTAGCTTCCTGCAAAGGCCCTGAATTCAATCCCCAGTACTAAATAAATAAACAACAAATGATGAAGTCTTTAAATACCACTCATAGTTCCACACAATTTTATTTATATATATTTCTTACTTGCTGTGCCTGTGAAGTAGATTAAAAGAATACATTGATGTTAATATTCTGAAAATATCACTTATAATCTGAGGATAAGAAAAATCTGGAGGTAAAAAAAGTCGCTTCATACCATGTTTTGAAATAGGAATCAAGTTTATAATATCACTAAAATTTCCCTTCATTAATGCCACAGTAGTAAAGAAGTATTTCCATAAATGCTTGCAACTATGAAAGACTCTTGGAAATGTGACATATACATCTTGGGAAAAAGCATGTCACAGAGAATAGTTAATGTTTAGATTTAAAACGCCAGTATAAGTGATTTCTTAAAATGTACTTTTGTCCACTCTGGTTACCGTTTCATCATAATTGCAGAATGCTTTCCTCTCTCTCTGTAGAAGGTGCCTATTTCTTGATATTTCAATAAATGATTTAGGGAGTCTTTGAAGACACTTTTTATTCTTTTCCTTGGATTAAAGGAATCTTTCCAGGGCCAGAGATTTAGCTCAGTGGTACAAAGTGCCTGCCTTGCAAGTGCAAGGTCCTGAGTTCAATCCCCAGTAACCACATACAATGCTGGGCATGGTGACTTACGCCCACCAGCAATCAATACCACATACCACAGTGCTGGGCATGGTGGCTCAGACCTGTAATCCCAACACTTGGGAGGCAGAGACAGGCTTGCTGAGTTTGAGGTTTGCCTGGGCTACACAGTGAGCTCAGGGCCAGCCCAAACTACAAAGTGAGACCCTGTCTCAAAAAAAAGGAATCTCTCCAGGGAATTAGATCATTTGATGCATTTTTTATAATTGAAATTAGAATATTTAACAATACACTGGGATTTGTTTTTCAAATGTCTTTGCTTTTATCACTTTGTTCACTTTGTAAGTAATAAGTACACAAGTTAATTTATATCTGTATTGTCTCTGGACACATGAGAAAAATGGCCCAAAAACTCAAACGCAAGCTTCAAAGAAAGGAACTGGTAATGTTACAAGGGTGGCTCTAAGTAAGATTTTACTTTGTGAATGTAAAAATAGGACAAGATAAGATTCTGGGCACCAAAGAAGCATCTATGTTCCTCTGGCACCAACTTCAACACACCAGCATGATTTTTTTTCTTAACTACCCACGTCACCAGGACTGTTGAGAGAACAAACACATCCAACAGAGACAAATGAAAGCATGCAGTTGTGACTATGCCTATTGAAGCCACATGAGAGAAATAGGTAATGTGGCCAAAGTGGACCTGCTTCCAGTGATTCCCAATGGGGACAGGTTGGAGCCATCAATGAACCACAAAGATCAGAGATAGAAGGAGCTTGGCTTCATGAGAAGCAATTATTTCAGAGCAGAGACATGTAACAGAGACAGAAAAAAAGATTGAGTGCAGGTGATGCTTTCTTTGGTTTCCAGAGCGCACAGAAAGCATTGACCACATAGATGAGCTCGAAACCTTTGCAGTCTGAAAGTCCTGCTGTGGGTGGGTTTGTGGAAACCTAAAAGCCTGGTCCTGGCAATTCCAAGTAGCAAAAGAAGATAAAGGTGATAAAATAATAACTACGTAGAGATTGAAAATGCTGAAAGATTTATATGATCTGAAGAGAAACCAGAGTATTTACCTAGAGATGTAGCCCTAGAGTATACCTGGAATGTGTGTGAAAATGACAGATGAAGGAAAGGCCAGGTGAAGTGGCTAGAACCCAGTGGTTTTGCCTGGAAAGGAAGATGCAAGGAGTTCTGAAGAGGAAAAGATGCCCCTTACTCATATCTCCCAGAGCAAAGGTGCTGATTCCGTGCAGTGAAGTGGCTGAAATCCGATAGGCCCTCTTTAAGTAACTGATGACCAACCAGAGCCCTCTTTTTCACCTTCCTCATTACTCATGGGCCTTGATGCCCAGGGCAGCTGCAGATAACAGCAATTTCTCAGGCAAACACATAGGGAAGGTCTAGGCTCAGCTCTTGAGAGCCCTGAGCCAGCTGTCCTGAGAGCTGATTTAGAATGCCCTGTCCTGGGGCCAGAAGGGTGCTGAACTCTGTCTAGTTGTGAGACTTTGGCTGGGCCCTGCACCCTCTCTCTGCGCAAAGTCACTGCTTTGGAATCAAGCCTCTTAAATCAGCTTAACTTATGTACATGATTCCGGTGAACCCCCTGGCCACCCCTTGTTGCCAGTGGACCTTTTGGGTGCTTTAACGTGATCCTCTCTGTCGTTTCATCCTCAGCAGAAGAGCGACATGACCATATTTATTGCTGTTGCTATTCTAGGGCCTGAATGACGTTGTTCTCCCCTTGTGGCTGAGCACTGCCTGTTCATCTTTCACCACTCCCTCCAAGTCTACAAGGCTAACACCAGTGATACAGACAGATTCCATCGGGAGGAAAGTTAGAATGAGAAGTTCTGAGGATTTCCAAATCAGTCTGTGGCATGTCACCAAAGGCTTGAAACGCTGTCTCCCAAATTGTAAAATTATACCGTTAACATTCCTCTGTTCGCATAGACAGCTGCAGGTAAGTCTATTAAGGGATGGGGGGAAGCAATTTGACTGATAAACACAGGCTCAGTAATTTGGCAAATGTTGACTTCTTCATTGCTAAGGGTTGGAAGTATCCAAATGTTACCAGAACCCTTGAAGATTTTCCACTTGCTTGTGTACAACCTCAGTCCCTCCACTCTTCCTTACCAAGACACTCCTCTTTTGTGACGTGAAAGAAACTAAATGCCAACCCACTGACACTCCAATTAAGGTTATGAGCATCCAGGGCACAGGTGATGACTCCTGGGGAGAAACTGTATACAGGTTTTCTAAATGAAGAACATTGACACATAAATAACTAATTATAACTGTATCGCACTATGCACTGAATGAGAGTGATTCTGATTTATCCACTCACTGCTCTTCATTAGCAGCTGGAAAATTCTGCCATCATAGCTCTTGTCCCTCCATGTTGGTACTCAAGGGGACAGTCATCACGGCAAAGCTCACACTGCCCGCCTCCCTGGGGCTCTTGTGCCCACACACAGATCCACAAATCCGCTTTGAAATGCACAGGAAGCAGATAAATAGTGAAGGCAAAGAGCTGCAGAGATGACATCCCCAGGTTGGGTTTGAGCCCTGTTCTTGCACAGTCCAGCTGAGGATCCATGTGGAGCTTTTCTTCTGTAAAGGTGCTGTGATAATAATGATCTGATGGACTTATCAGGAGAATCAAATGAGAAAAGTTTGTGTGAAAGCAATTAGAAAAACTAAGAGGCAAAGACAGGAAGCTTGTTTCCCCTTTCAGCAGAGAGGATCCTTCCCAGCAAGTTTCTTTCGGCTCAGTTGTCGCACAGTGCCAGCTCTCTGTTTGCTCTCAAAACAAACAGCACACACTTGTGGCCCAGATTCAGTGTTTCTGGCTGCCTGCCAAGGAAATACCTTTCCTACATCCCGGGTATTAGATAAAATGTGCTATCAGCTAGCAGCTTGACTTTTCACCTGGAAAGTCGATTACTGTATATTCAAAAGTACTTAGAACAGGGTTTGTCCTCAGTGGTAAAATGACATATATTATTTGGCCTGATAGTTTTGTCCTTTTCAGTTGCATATTTCTGAATAATCACATGTCATATATGTAAAACTGGAAATGTTGTATGTGTCCAGGACCAAAACTAATAGCTCTGGAGAACCATTTCCACCAATGGTAGGACAATTCAATTCTATCCCTTTGTGGGTAACTCAGTCACATCCACTATAATACAAATCTCTTTCTGGTAAATATGCAGTCATAGTTGAATATCACACTTTGGTGGTATGGGGCTAGAGGTAAATGGATCTAATTTTCTGGTTTAATATTCAATCAGCTTTAAGAGGAGGCACCTGGGTTGAGAACCATCCTCTGGACCTCTTTAGCTTCCCTTAAATTGCCTTGTCCAGCTGGATTTTGGGGACTTGACCTCTAGTCTTACTGCAGCTGCTGAAAGAATCATATGTAAGGTCACTCATGGTCAGTCCTCTCAGCACAGTCAGGCCTGGTCGGCTGTGGCCAACCACTCCTCCCCATCAAAGCTGACTCAATCTTGGCTTGAATTTACCCTCTGAAATACAGCCACATCTTCCATCCAGTCTTTGCCTTTGTGCTGTTCACCTACAGCTGTCACTCTGAGCATCACTATCCACTGGCAGTCTGCCTGCCTGTAATTTTTACCCACTTTAGTTCAGGAGAACTCAGCGCCAATCTCCTACACACTTCAGCCCCAGAATCCAAGGGCCTAAGGATGTGTTGTGGTTAATGCTCCCCAGGAAACAGATTTTTGAGATTTGCTCATGTAAGTTTTATTGACAACTCTTCCCCAGAAGGACACCTGTAAGGAACGAAGGGAAGGTGGCCTGAGCAGACAGAAAAGGTAGACCTGCAAAGCAGGTGCAAGAAGCCAACTGTCACTGGGAATGGTGGTTCATGCCTATAATACCAGCACTTGGGAGGCAGAGGCAGGAGGGATGCCCTGAGTTTGAAGCCAGAGAAAAAAAGAGAGATAGAGAGGGAAGTGAATTGTATAGTCAACTCAGAGCTGGGTCAGCCTTGGTGAGTTGTTCCAGTTGCAATAGGGAGCCAGACTTTGGGGCCCTGTGATCACCCCATCATTGGATGTGAGCTGCCCCTACCAAGAAGCTCATTGGCTAAAGGTGGTTTATGGGGAAAGACTAGCTGAAAGGTACTGGCTCCCGACACTCACAGCAGCTATGGACATCAGTGCTGGACTCAGAAGGGGGTCTGGACAGGGCTACTTCAGGCTGTCTACCAAGGCCCCCACACCACCCCTCTGTCCTGAGGTGGCTATCCTGGGTGGGTGCTGATTACTTAATGAGATTGTAATCACCCCTCACCACATGAACAGGAGGACAGTATCGCCCAAGACACTTTAGCCCTCAGATCCAAAATATATTGGATATGTATCTGGAAATTTCCACCCCTATTCAACCTGTTCCAAACCTCTCCAGACTGTTCTGTTAACATATCTTGTATCTTCCTTTATATATGTTTTACAGTAAAAAGCCTGCATACAGTTGTTCAATAGATGATTGTTAGGAATCCTATTAATTCTTTTTCTTAGTAAATTCTCAGTCTTAACATGTATTAGCCTCCTCCACATTATTTCTTCTCAAGTTAAAATTATTTTTTTTTGCCGGGCGTGGTGGCTCACTCCTGTAATCCCAGCATTCAGGAGGCAGAGGCAGGAGGATTGCTGAGTTCGAGGCTTGCCTGGGCTACATAGTGAGCTCAGAGCCAGCCTGAACTACAAAGCAAGACCCTGTCTCAAAAAAGGAAAAAAAATTTATTTTTTTTAAGTTGGAAGTTTCAGATTTATTCATATTGTGCACTGCCCTTCTCTCTTCCTGACGCGATGAGCACTATTGGTAGATAGGCAGACTTGTAGTAGTCTGAAAATCAGATTTAGTTGACCCTTCAAATATATTAATCTGATCAGTTTACCAATGAAGACTATACTACTTCTAGTCCTGTCACAAAATGCATGTTTCTTTCATTGGTTGCTCTGTGCATTTGCTAAATCAGACATACTCTTGAAAACTCTGTTTTACTTCTGTGGGAGCTACTCTTTCTGTGCCTGAGGACAGAGCTCCGGTTACCAAGAGCTCTTAATACTTTCTTTCCATAGCCCAAGGAATGGATTTGTGTACCTGCTTTTGTGTACCTGGCCAGGGAGGCAAAGATCACTTAGTCCTTTCTAATCTTATCTGTCCTGGTTATCATAACGAGGAACCACAGGGACTTGTGACCTCATTCAAATTGAACTCTCCTCACACTCAGATCTTAAGGATCCCTTTTGACCCTAACAAACTTTGAGTTCTAATGAGCCCTCCTTAGAATGTTAGAAGGAAAAATTTATCCTGTCTCCATGGCGCTATGTGAAATCATTTCTTTTGAAAATAATCCACCATCTAGGATTGTTTTGCAAATATAAGGTCACAAACTCATTTATTCTAAAGGGTCTGGTAAATCTCCCTGGATTTTGTCATCTCTGACTGTTACACTCGGTTTCATGTTTATGTCTAGGTTGACTAGTACTGAGTTCTCCCACTTTAACTGTTTCTAAGTTATCAGAAGAGAAGCAGGACTAATACTGATGTAATTTGTGCATCTCCACCAAGCAACAGCAGACGGGAGTGCCAGCACATGGCACAGAGGCCCTTAATAGGTCACACAGCAGAGGGCTCAAAGGCCTCTGTCAGGACGCATATGGCCAACTCAGAAGCTTTCCCTCTGAGGTGGGGATTTGGCTGAGGCACCATGCATGCCTCACAAGGCAAGGTCCTGAGTTTGATGGGGATTGGGGGTGACCCCTGCCCTTGTGGGCAGCACCCTAACATTTTAAAATGCAAAACTTCATCTGTCATGTTAAATTCAGGTTGTTAATATCATTGTTTCAGTTTAAATTGGCTTTATGTTGTAAATAAGCATATAAAAGTGTTCCTTATTTTCAACACATAGAAGCATATATATATATATATAATTGCATATTTAAACAAAAATAATAAAATTATTGAAGTCATCATGAAAGATAGGTCTATGTACATGTTTATCTTCCTTTCAAAGGATTTATGGATTTCTCAAATTTGAAAATCACTCATCATCTCTAGAAGAGGACCACCTCTTGCTCCAGGGTATGCGTTGAATCAATAGGAAGAGACATTTAACACTTTTCATATTGCTTCCTAATATTACCTCCTCTTCCTCCTTTGCTTTCTCTTGCACAGTCCCAGCTATGTGGGAGGTGAGGAAGCAATCATGCTTATTGATGAAATTTTAGAACAAGATTACAAACAGATACACCTGTAATCCCAGCACTCAGGAGGCAAAGGCAGGAGGATTGCTGTGAGTTTGAGGCCAGTCTGGGTTACATATGAGTTCAGGGCCAACCTGAACTACAAAGGGAAACCCTGTCTCAAAAAGCTAAACTATATATATAAAAAATATATGTATATAATATATATTATATATAACTATATATAAAATATATATTATATATATAACTATATATAATATATATTATATATATTACAAACAGACCTTGGTCCTTGCCTTCCTCCCCAGCAACTCTCACCAAGACCCCTCTCCCTTGCTCAAAACATTGGAGCAAGTGTCTTCTTCTTATTCCCTCGAGGGAATAAGATACCTCAGGGGTATATCAAGCTCTTTTTTACATCAGAGTAGTTCCCTCTTCTCCAGCTGATCTACTTAGTTTACTACCTATTTCCTACCCATCCTTCAGAGCTTAGCTTAAATATCACTCCCTTAGAGAAGTATGTGAGCAATATCTATAGGAAGGAAGGGAGAAAAGAAAGAGGGAAGGGGTACTTCACTGATGTTGCAATTTAAATTAAAAGAACTTTAGTTATTCTTTTTCTAGCTTATTTACCTTCTATAGTACACCTATTTATAATGATATATTGACTTAGTAGTCATCTTTTAACTGGACTACAAGTTTCAGGAGGATAGAGAGTTAAGCATTCCATTCAGTTGCAACATACACACAGAATCTGAACAAAGGAAAACCTAAGGATTTTTCATCATATCACTGAAATAACTGTAAAGAGATGGAAAGACATATTTTAATTAATGGACTTTTAATTAATGGACATTAATATGAAACAATCTAAAAGGATGAATTTCAAGAAAATACGGGCTTTGAGATGAAAGAAAATCACAAACCAAAACATTACTTGCAGTCAGCCTTTAGACACTAGTCATTGACAAAATATCCATCATGACCAGTATGAAAACAACTTCAAAGACTCCAGATTTATCAAAGTTCAGCTACTTCTTGGACAGATTAGCTCTTAAGATATATATGATTTAGCAATCACTGAACTATTTGCTTAACATGGTAGAAAAGATTTCTTTCCTTTAATTTTAGAGGGCACCTTGAAAACAATCTAGAAGAGGTGGTCCCAAAATTATTAGGACGCATTCTCTTCCCATGAGTTCATCCTTTAACTTTTCCCTACCCAACACTGCTCTAAACTTCTGGCAACTGACGAAAGTCAGGAGCGAGGGCAGGTCAACGTGCTCAGCAACACAATGCCCAGCAAGAGCAGGGCCATGTGAAACTTGCCAGTCAGATCAAAGTGACAATTGTAAAGTGGCTAGAAAAAACCACAGGAGCTGGGTGAGGGATACTTTTGTTATGTGTCAGCTCAAGGGCAGATCTCCTCCAGTCTTAGCCCAGGTCAGGGGTCCCAGCCCTTTTAATTTTGTTTTAAAACTGCAAGAAAGATAATGTTTACAATTCACAAACACTCTGAGAACTCATGCAGAAAAGATGAAGTCATATTAGGATCACTAGTAGCCAGCAATTCTGAATGTATTAGGCAGTTTATAGAATCCATGATAATCTACACTACGTGATACTTCCCTGAAGAGCACCCATTATGTGTTTAAAAACAATTCCTGAGCTTCAATCCAAAGCCAGGAAATCAGAATTCATCAAGTCCTCATTGGTGACTGTCACCAAGGGAGTATCAAAAGTTATTCTTTAGGAATGACTTTATCAGAGAAATGTGAAGGATGATTAACTATGGTAAGTGCCAAAATCTTTTAGAATTTATTACAGTAAAAGACACATTGGCATTAAGCCTTCTCAAAATTCTCCCCCTCACTTCAAACACATTTATGCCATCATTCTTGCCACTTTCTGCAGCAGGTCTGGAAGTCCTCCTTTGTGAATGTCTTTAGTTAATCCAGTAGGGCTGCCTCAATATTTTAAATTGATTCCAAACCTTTACCTTTTGTGGTAACTTTGACTTTGGAGACGAGCCACAAGTTGCAGGGTGTAAGATCCAGGAAACAAGGTGGATGAGGACAGAGCATAATGCTTTTGACAGAAATTGCCATACCCAAAGCAGTGTGTAACATGGTGAACTGTCCTGATGGAGAATTAAAAACAACCATTTCTCAGGCCATTTTCCACACACATTGTTTCTTGAACACTCGAACAAGTCCTCACAATACTCCGAGTTTACTATAGTTTTTCTAGTTGCAAACTCAGCTTGCACAATTCCATCCAGTTCAAAAAGCACAATCAACACTACCTGGGTGTTGAATTTTGATTAAATCACTTTTTAAATCTTTTTTTAGATTAATATTTATTGGTACAGTGTATATATGTATCATGATCAAACTCAGTATTGGGATTTTGTACCAGCATATGATACAGTTTAATCCTCACTTTTTCCAATTCCCCTACCCACTCCACAACCCCCCACCCCCTAAATACATAAACTTTGTTTCCCTTTTTTTATTACCATCACATTTTTTCTTTACCTCATTACTTATCCCTCATTTCCCTTTGAATATTTTATATTTCATAATATCCACCATACATTCTTGAATTCATTAACATCTTCAGTTTCTCATACCAGAGAACAAATACATTTACACATCTGTGACCTATTTATTTCACTTATGAGTATGTCCTGAAGATATATCCATTTGAGTATAAATGACTCACACTTATCATTCTTTAAGGCAGAGTAATACTTCAATTTATAGGAAAAACTGCCTATTTTTTATCCAGTCTCCAGTTGACGGCTATTTGGGTTGTTTCCAAGATTGAGCTATCACAATCTGAGTTGCTATGAACATGGGTGTACAGATGTCACTATGATATGATTCTCTTAATTCTTTTGTTTATATTCCTAACAGGGCAATAGCCGGGTCAAATGGGACCTCTAATCCTAGTTTTTTTAGGAACCTCCACACTGAATTCCATAGAGTTGTACCAGTCTACATTCCCATCAACAGCGGAGAAAGGTTCCTTTTTCTCCACAGCTTTTCCAACATTTGTTGCTGGCTAATTTCAAGATAGCAGCCATTTTCTTTGTGGAGTGAGATGGAATCTCAGTGTTGTTTTCATCTGCATCTCTCAAATGACCAGCAATGTTGAGCATTTCTTCATATTCTTGGCAGCTTTTACTTCTTCCTCTGAAAAACGTCTGTTCATTTCAGCTGCCCAATTTTGAATTGGGTCTTTAAATTTGGGGGGACTGATTTTTTTTTAAGCTCTTTTTATATTCTAGATACCAGGCCTTTGTCTGAGAGACAGCAGGTAAAGTTTCTTTCCCGATTTGTGATTATCTTTTCACTCTACTGGTGGTTTCCTTTGCTGTGCAGAAGCTTTTTAATAAGAGATTCCATTTGTTGATTTCTTCTGCTAGATCTCATGCTATAGAGGTTTTGTTCATAAAATCTTTCCCTAAACCAATGTCTCCAAGAGTTTGTTTGTTTTTTTGACACAGGTCTCACTTTGTAGTTCAGGGACTCAGCAATCCTCCTGTCTCTGCCTCCTGAATGCTGGGATTATAGGCATGAGCTACCATGCCCAGCATTGTGGTATGTGGTACTGATCGCTAGTGGATGTGAGTCACCATGCCCAGTATTGTTGTATATGGTTATCAGGGATAGAACCAGGGACCTTACGCTTGCTAGGCAGGCACCGGAACCAATGGAGCTAAATCTCCAGCCCTTCAAGAGTTTTACCTAACCTGTTTTGCAGCAGGTTTAGTGTTTCTGTTTTAACATTTAAGTCTCTAATCCAGTTTGATTTTAGTTTTGTACATGATAACAGAGATAAGTCTAGCTATAGTCTTTGGCAGGTTACAGCCCAGTTTTTCCAGCATCACTTGTTAAAGAGATTATCTTTCCTCCACTGAGAATATTTGTCTCCTTTGTCAAAGATGAGTTGCATTAGTGTATCTGGAGTTGTTTCTGGATCTTCTAATCTGTTCCACTGATCCTGAGATCTGTTACTTTGCCAGTACCATGCAGTTTTTATCACAGTGGCTTTACAGTAAAGTGTCAAGTTGGGGATCATAATACCCCCCACTGTGTCCTTGTTGGATTAAAGCACTTTTTCCCAGGAGAAATGGGTCATTTTCATGAAGAACTCTGAGCCTTAGTCTCTGTATCATAACCACAGACTCAAGTTGCATTATCAATGATGACATTTCATAAAAAGCTGGAATCTGAAGCACCACAGCCACACAAATCAAATGCAATGTGTTGTTTGTGATCCATAAATTATGGTATATTTTAAAACACACCTTCTCTCACTGGTAGCCCACAATCAACTAATTGCACCAAACAAGTTGAAACTCATCACACATTGTTAGTAAGGTTCACTGTGCCACTTCTCTTATTGAAGAGCCCTGTCTTTTCATTGGATGGCACTTGGCACACACATTGACTGTATTTTCCAATCATACTTCACTATAGGAAGTTCTCAGGATACTGTATGTGTGATGGGATTAGACTCACAGATTTTGCTGGGGAACTGCTGCACAACCATCTTTTTTTTTTAGACAGGTTGTAGTTCAGGTTGGCTCTGAGCTCACTATGTAGCCCAGGCAAGCCTCAAACTCAGCAATCCTCCTGCCTCTGCCTCCCGAATAATGGGATTACAGGTGTGAGCCACCACGCCTGGCACTGTGGTATGTGGTATTGATTGCTGGTGGGCATGAGTCACCATGCCCAGCATTGTATGTGGTTACCGGGGATGGAACTCAGGACCTTGTGCTTGCAAGGCAGGCGCTGGAACCACTGAGCTAAATCTCCGGCCTGCACAACCATCTTTTAAAACTGCTAACCAAGGGAATCTTACCTTTGCCTTGAAGAATCTGTCTTGAAGAAATATTCAATATGGGTATGAGGTATACAAATCAAATATAATTTAGTGTAAGCCATTGCATGAAGGGGAAGGATAGAGCACACTGTCTTCTAGAAATAGAACTTTCAAACCAGCAAATACAGCTGACTGACACTACCTGCATACAGCTGGAAGTTTCCAAATGTCCATTTCTGTCATGGTCAGGCAGATACATGATGAATTATTCAATCACTGATGAGTCAGAAATCACTCATGCCATCTGGATTATCCAAGCAGACTTTCTCTATGTGGGACAGTAAGTTTTAGGACCATGAGGGTCCTAAAATTCACTAGGTCCACACACTGCTTTACACATGCTATTGCATCATCTGCCAATTGACAGGTCTATTTAATCACACATATAGCATTGATTTTTAAATAATAAAACTGCTAAGATGTTAAAGATCATCTATTCAATTTAATGAGCAATACCACTAAGCAGTGTGATTTCAAGGTTCAAAATAAGAAAAAAACCATTTGCTTTACAGGGGCACTTTCCTCTCCAACCTTCTTTTTCTTTGTATCTTCACATATTACATACATTACAACAAGATATTGCATACTGCATGCATAACTTGTTTTATGTCTTGTTTTCACATTTACTAGATCTTGGGAATTTTTCTACATGAGTAGAAAGCTTCCTCATTCTTTTTCTCCTGTTAGAACAGTGTGCTTTAGTGTACTAAAAGACATGATTGCATTTCTGCAGCCTTGAACCAGGGAGCTGAACTTTATCTCTGCCCTCAGGGGATCATTCCATCATTCCATGAAGTTGGCTTTTCATAGACAATACAGGTATGCAGCGATGCTACAAGCAAAATCTGAGTTTCAACTCAGTTTAGGAAATTCTGGATTTGACTTTCCATCTTTCTTTAATCAAGACCCATCCGTGTGTGTGTGTGTGTGTGTGTGTTAAAGTTTACACGATCACTGGGTGTATCAGTTCAGGCCACCAGGAAGCAAAAAGCTAAGACAGAAGTACACATACCAGAGATTTAATAGAGGAACACATGTGAAGGATAAAGGCTACAGGAAGCAGGAGTAGGCTGGGCAAATTCTTTGGATTTTGGAGAAGGTTGCAACTGATGAAAGGAAAGAGGAAAGAAAAAAATAGCCCTGAGGAAGTTTCAGCCCAGTCAAAGGGAGTTAAGAAAATACTATCTATCAGAAATGAACCACTGGCTCTTCTGTGTGGCAAAGAGCCTGACACAATCAACTTGTCCCCAAAAAGGTAATTGGTATTGAACATTCTTGGTTTTTCTTGTTTGTTTTTTGTGTTTTTTTTAGCTATGGCTGTTCAAATCCTTTATTCATTTAAATAAATAGATTGTCCTATTGTGATTTGTTAAAAAAATTTATGTATTGGATATAAGTATCTAATTGGTATTCTCAAAGAGTAATTTGTTGCTGATAGGTTGGACAGTCAGAGGCAGCAGTTGCTAGAAAATCAGGCCTTGCTATTGGGCCTATGTAATCTTCATTTCTGCTACTAAGGCTGCTCAATTCTTGCGCACCCATTCAGAACTGCCATGGCTGATGAGGAAAGCTAACATCAACTGGCCCAGTTTATTTGGGTTTCCAGTGCCCCTTCCATGGAGGGCATTACCATACATATAAAACTCTTCATACAGTGCCCACTCTCATACATTCATACATGTCTCCTCCCTAGACTTCCACATTTCCAGTATCTAGTTCTTTTCTGTCCAAACCCCTGACCATATGTCCAGGCTGTTAGCCACTGCCCACAAACATACTGATGTTGGGACATTTTTCCTTTCACATGAAACAAATGACCAGTTCATTGTTCACGGCTCTGCCCACTGGAAAGATATTCTCTGTCTATAAATTTTCAAGGCTAATCCTGTGTGGCTGTAACACAGGCTCCATTCATTTTCCATGCTCCAAGCAGCTCTACCACCCATAAGCCAAATTCAGTTTTTCTCCTTTTCTCACCTGGTTGTAAGGAGAATTAGTCTGCTCACAAATGACGAGCTGGGAAGGGATATTAATCCAACCCTGGTAGGGCATGGAGACTAGACAAACTGTGCAGATTCGTGTGCATTTCTGTCTTATTCAGCTTGATTTGGTCTATATCATATCCAACTTTAAGACTAATTCAGTCTACCTAACTCTGTCATGGTAGATTCAACAGAAACCAGCTCCTACTGAGAAATTCTGGATGAATGGCACTTGGTCCCATGGTCAAATGTTCCTTCTCAACCAAGGCCAAACAACTTTCAAAGAACTGATTTATAATTTTCTGCTGCAGGTGATAGGGCCTTGCTTATGAGACCTATAGACCAGCCTTGTGGTTCTTCCACTCATGATTGCCAAGATCTTCATATATCTTTTCTTACCATGGAAGCTTTCAACACCACAGGATCTGCCTGATCATAGGGCCACTTGAAACACAGCCTGCATCTCTGGCAAAAACCCTGTCCTGCCCTGAGCCCTTTCAATGCTGGCAGCCTTCCTTCCACGTTTCCCCACACAAAGGATAGAAAAGTTTCTAAGTGTGGTATGTGTTGCATACCCAGGAGGTTTACTATGTGCTGCATTTCCTTTTTTGAATTGAGACACAAGATACAGTAGTCTACTCTACTTTGTTGGATGCATCCTGGGAAGAGTCTGGTGTTGATGTGAACGCTGCAGCACATGTGAAGTCGTGGCAGCTGCAAGCTGTCTGCAGGTGCCCTCCTCGCTGCAAGTACTCTTGGAAAGAGATCTGAGAATCCCCATGGCACCCCACATAGAGTTGTGATGTCTGAGTAAGCTTTAAAAAAGTGCTTGTCATGGGAAAGTAATAAGTGAAATGCATGAGATGACAAAAGTGCTAGAGCATGATAAAAGAAACAAGAGGAAATGTACCAATAAAGAATGCAATTTAAAAAAGAAAGAAAAGAAAGAAGAGGGCTTTGGAATGCAACCAGTAGCTGAAGAATCCTATAAGGGCTTTGAGGAGCATGCTGAGGTGATAGGCAGAGAGGGCGCAACACAGTAAAAATAAAACAACCTCTTGCCATTCAGTTCAAGAAAACCTGCACTTTTAGTCTCTGTTGTTTCAAACCCCATTCCCAAGCTCTTGGAACCATTCATTCCTCAATTATAACTCACATTTTTTTCTTGCTGCCTAATAATTAATTTTTCTTTTTTCCTTTAGCTCTGAGTCAGTTAGCCGACTTACTCCTTAGTTGTGCTTTCAACAATAGAGTACTTCCTTTTTTTAAATTCAACCCCTTTATGAAAAGGTTATCACACCAATTTTCACAATACAACACTCTCAAATATTCCTTTCTATTCCCTTGGCATGCTTTTCTTTGAGGTATTTCAAATACTGAGTTGTCTTCAGTTATATCTTCTGAACAAAACACTATTTTTTTTTTTTTGAGACAGGGTTTCGCTTTGTAGTTGAGTCTATCTCTGAGCTCACTGTGTAACCCAGGTAAGCTTCGAACTCAGCAATCCTCCTGCCTCTACCTCCCGAGTTCTGGAATTACAGGTGTGAGCCACCATGCCCGGCATTGCGGTGTGTGGTGCTGACTGCTGGTGGGCCTGAGTCACCATGCCTGGTATTGCTGTATGTAGTCACTGGGGATCGAATCAGGGAATTTGCACTTGCTAGGCAGGCACAGGAACCACTGAGCTAAATCTCTGGCCCAGAGCACTGTAATTTTAAATGCAGCTATACAGAGATGAACCTTTTATCTGATCTCCTCAGACTCCAGTACATCTCTTAAAGGAGGTCTCTTCTGAGGAGGTGTCTTCTGTCCTGACAGTCTGACATGATCCCCTCGTTCCTTCTCTCTGCGGAGTATCTCACCTCAAGGGTATTACCTTTAGTAGACTGGGGCTAGAGGAAGGAGTTAGGCTGACGAGAATAACAGTGCCCTTGCCCATTCCGCTCTCTATAGCCAGGCCACCACAAATGAGTGACTTCAGCCATCACACACTCCTCACTGTGATGTTCAGCAGGCCCTAGAGCAACAGGGACAAATAGCCATAGATATAAATCTCTGAAACCAAAATAAGTCTTTTCTCCTTATAAGTTGATTTTCTCAGCCATTTTGTTACACAATGACAGAAAACTGACACATAACTAAGTTTTGAGGGAAAAAAAAAAAATAAAGGTGTTTCTGTATGCTATCTCTTTCCCCTGGGAGGGAGAAGAAAGGTGCTCTGCAGCAACAACTGGAAATAATGTGAATGTCTCCAAAGGAGTTCTGAGGGCCAAGAGCGAGAGGTGATGGCTTGGGTTGGAGAACTGCAGACAGATGCACTGTGGGGCCCTGACGAAGAGGGGAGGGAGCAGCAGGAGCTCTGTAATGGAAAGGATGCGCAGAGGCCTCCAGGCAGGGTAGGGAAGAGCCGCTGAATGGAGAGAGGGCAGAAAGAGTGCAGATTTTGGTACGAGTTCGTGGTTTGTTCAAGGATAAAAAAGAGGAGCAAATGCTGTTAAAGGGTGGAACTAAAGTTCCAGTTTTCCAAAGTTACCTAAGTCTGGTTCAAAGCAAGGTCCAGACTGTGAGAAGTGAATTTTAAGATCATGAAGTGGGAAAGACAATGGATTCTAAAACCAGGATGAAGCTTTTCAGGACAATGTACAGGAGACACTGTACATAGACTTATGCTTCATTTTTTACTTCTATTAGCCAACTACTATAGTCTTCTCTTGTGTCTATTTCCAGGGCTTTTGTTCGTGCTCTTGCTTTTGTCATGTGGTACTGGGGATGGACTCGGACCTCACACAGGCAAGTCCCTAGAGGCATCCTAGCCCTGGAATATATGGAAGAGGATCATCCTCTGATAATCCAACCCTATAACTTACTCTTCTCTTCATTTTGTTTTTGAAATTGTAGACAGTAGCATTACTATTCACCTAGGCAGCTATTCTAAAAACATAAGAAACAAAGTCATTTTGCCATTTCTTATTGCCCTCTCCTGGATGGCTTCTTACTCCCTTTGCCAATGCTCAAGGTATTCTCCTTCAATCCAAAAAAGAACAATAATTTAAAAACTGCCTGCATAGGGCCGGAGGGTTAGCTCAGTGGTTCCGGCGCCTGCCTCGCAAGCGCAAGGTCCTGAGTTCGATCCCCGGTAACCACATATAATGCTGGGTGTGGAGACACGCCCACCAACAATCAACGCCGCATACCACAATGCCGGACGTGGTGGCTCACGTCTGTCATCCCAGCACTCAGGAGGCAGACAGGAGGATTGCTGAGTTCGCGGCAGCTTGCCTGGGCACCATAGTGAGCTCAGGGCCAGCCTGAACTACAAAGGGAGACCCTGTCTCAAAAAAAAAAAAAAAAAAAAACTGCCTGCATAGTCACACAGACATGGGTTTGAATTCCAGCTCAATCATTTCTATTTCAAGTAATCCTCAGCACAAATACATCCTGATGCTTATCTTCTCCTTCTTTAAAATGGTTATAATACAGTGCTAATCACAGCTAGTTCCTATGAAATTTTATGAATATATACATTGAAAGAATTTAGCACCCTTTAGTTGCCTTAAAACATGGGACCGGAGATTTAGCTTGGTGGTTCCAGCGCCTGCCTAGCACATACAAGGTCCCTGGTTCAATCCTCGAAAACCTCATACAATAGTACCAGGTGGGGTGACTCATGCCTGTAATCCCAGCACTCTGGAGGCAGAGGCAGGAGGATTGCTAAATTTGGGGATTGCCTGGGTTACATAGTGAGTTCAGGACCAGTGTGGATTATAAAATGAGATCCTGTCTCAAAAATCAAACAAACAAAAAAGATACAAAGAACATTAATTTTAGAACTTCCTTCTTCTGATTTAATGTGGTGAATCTTAAAATTATATTTTGTAATTTCTATATTTTTATGAGCAAATTTCTTAAATTTTTATGACTCCTTGGATTAAATACTAAAATTATTTTGATCATTTAATTTTATACGTAGTAATAATTTTGTATTATAAACAAGTGGTTTTAACTATATGCCTTTAAATTCATGTCTTTTGAATAATAAACACATAGCATTTTGGTCATTTGTAAATTCTTCACTACAAATTCTCAATGATTAGTTCTAATATGTAAACAAAATAAAGTTACCAGTAAGTTTTTAATTTAGAAGATAGACCATCATTGAATTCCAAGTAAAACATTCTTACAAACACATTATTAATGACTTTACATTCGAAGTGGCTTACAGTCTGTTTCAGAGTGGAAACATGTAATAGCTGATTCTGAGCATAGAAGAAAACAAACTGCTAGAGTGGTGCTGGCCCCTGGACTCCTCTGACCTCCCCCATCCCACCTGTCAAACCAACATTCACATTCTCTTCTTACTAATCCCTTCTTAAAGCTAAATTCAACTCCCCCTTATCCAGGGCAAAGGTTCAGAGTAAGAGGGAAAATAAGGACAATACTTACCCTGACTATTAAACTGCAACACTATTCCACCGTCTACTCTCTGCTACTCCATCATCGTCAACACCTCTGCATCTTCCTAGTTCTCCTCCATGATCTTCTCCGGCCATGGCCCCTAAAACTGAATACATATAGTAAGGAATATGTCTGTGTGACAAGGGCAACATTCCATCAAGATGGCAGCTGGTAAGAGGAAGCATGGCTTGTATAGTTACTTTGGCAAAACTTAGTAAGATACCAAATCTCCACTACTTTCTCCCATGAGGAATCAATGGCAGAGTCAGGTTAAAATTATATTTTGTTAAAATTCACAGCCTGTATCTGATTGAAGTTTCTCCCTTTTAATTAGATTCTAAGAAAGAAATCTGTTAGGGCTAAACAGAGGAAAATATTAGGAAATAAATGACCATGTCTGGTATTCTACCCAGCTCTCCACACTCTTCTCAAGGTGTGGGCAATGCTACTCTTTGCTGTCCCACCATACAGGGACTTACATCCATCACTAAAGCCAGAAACATGCTCAGTGCCATATATTCCAGAAAAGCTCTCACGTGCATGAGAATCCATCAGGAAAAATAAATTAAAAAGTTCTTCAAAATCTTAGGCCTCACAGAAATTTAGTCCAATATGAGACCTACAGGTTTTGGATGGGCCCAAAAACAAAGAAATTAAAATGTACTCCTTGACGAAAGCCATTTTAAAAAGAAGGGGAAGAAATGTTAGCTTGAACAACTATAGTTCCTCCTATTAAACAGAGCCTCAGAATAGATGGGAAGGTAACTGCACAGCCCATGCTTCTGGTGAATCCCATAAAAGAGAAAAGGGATTGTGGCTCAGCTGCAAAGCCCTGGGCCCTGCTTTTCCCAGTGGCCTAAATCAATCCCCAGTCCAGGACAAGATGCTGAGTGAGACGCCTAATTATTTCAGGCCACTAGGGTAAGCGCTATTCCTGGCACCTCTGCGGGCAGCGCCATGGATGAGGGTTTCTAATTCTCTTTGGTGATTCGGTTCAGTGTAAACTGAGATTTTGCTCTCAGTCTTGAAGACAGATAAGTACGAAAGACAAGCTCCAGTCCTGAGAGAGACAAAAATCAAGATTAATTTCAGTCCCTTTTCTGTGCAGTGAAGTACATCTTTCCTCTGTTGCCTTTCTGACACCTGTCTTTAGATTTTTGTCTGCTTATTAAATAGTGGGCAAGACATTTTTGGCTGTCTCTGATGGTCACCCAGTCATCCAAGGCTTCTCAGTCTAAGAAATAACAGGATCGCCCTGCAAGGCACTTTCCTTCAGAGGCCAGCAACCTGGAACAAGGTTCCCCATAAATATTTTGAGGGTGTGGCCAAGACCAATACCTCTTCTCAGGAGAGGCAATACTGATTCCACTTGTCTATTACCAAGTCTCCAATTCTTGGCTAGCACTGGACTCACAGTATTCCCAGTTATTACCTAACATACAAAGGGAAGGTGAAGCTAGTTATTTCCATTCAAAAAGTAGTAAAATCAAGGTTTGAAAAGTTTAGGGGTTGAGGAGATCCCTCACTAGTAGAGTAGAAAGTGTCTCATGCTTATTAGGCCCTGGGTTCAATCCCTAGGTCAGGGATGGGAGGATGTTTAGAACAGGTGTTTAGAATGAATTTAACAAGGCCGTGTTATCACTGGAAAGTGGACCAGCTGACACCAGTCCATGGTTTTATAGGTCACAGCCTCTTTGTAGTGCCATGTTTTGCTTACCGTATTTTCCTCTTTGAAAACTTCTATTTACTTTCTTGTACCGTGGATACCAGTGAAGAGGCACCGGGTGTAAAATCCAGGCACTTCTACAACATACACAGGCTGAGCCTGGGAACACAGCAGCCGGCTGGAGAACTTCTGAGGTGGTGAAGACAACAAATTAAGCATTAGGGGAGCAAGCTCTCGTGAAATAGCCTACGCCCTCCAAAGACCGGCTTAACACGCCTCTTAATTACAAATAAATCACGAACAATTTACCCTGCGCTTTTCCAAACTCCACTGCTCTCCCTCAGCATCTTCATGGAAACGCAAACACATGCGCTTTGGGACGGGTAGGTGTAAAAGAACATTCTGCACAATTATATCTAGGCTGCCACAGATTTCATCACATGCATAAATATATTTGGAGGACAGTAATTCATGGTGACAGCTGAGCAAGACAAATGCAGCGGTACACAAGTTGGAAATGCGGAGCGCGGGGAGTGGGGTGCAACTACAAATCCCGTGCAGGCACACGCGCACACACACACACCCCGGGAGTTTGCCCTCCTCGCACAAGTGGCGGCACTTACAGAAGCTTAACCGCGACTGAAAAGCCCAAACACGGAGGCCCTACGCCGGAGCCGCGCCTCCCACCCCGCGTGCCGGCCGCGCGCCCCAGCGCTCCGCCCGCCTATCGCAGCCCTCGGCGCGAACACTCGCGCGCCCTCCGGGGACGGGGACGGGGACGGGGACGCGGCGCCCGGGCTGGGGGCAGGGCCGGCGGGCGGGCGCGCCCGGGGCGGGGACGGGCGAGGGGCGGGCGCGGGGCGGCGCCGGCTCACGTGGGCGGGCGGGAGCAGCTGAAGGTCCGCTCGGCGGCCCGGGCTGTCCTCTCGCGCGCGGCGCTGGCCCGGGCGGCGACGGCGGCGGCGGCGGCGGCGGCGGCGGAGGAGGAGGAGGAGGAAGGCGGCGGTGGCGGCGGCGCGAGAGGAGGGGGGGACGGGGGCGGCGTCGGACTGGAGCCGAGCGGCGGCGCGAGCTGCCCGGGGCGCAGTCGCGAGCTCGCCCGCCGGGCCCCGACCCCCGCGCTCCACCCTGCCGTGGCCCGCTCTGCCCGCGTCCGTGCCCCCGCGGGGAGCGCGCTGGGGCTGCCCCCCGAATGACGGGCGGAAGGTTCGACTTCGACGATGGCGGCACCTACTGCGGCGGCTGGGAGGAGGGCAAGGCGCACGGGCACGGCATCTGCACGGGGCCCAAGGGCCAGGGCGAGTACTCGGGCTCCTGGTCGCACGGCTTCGAGGTGGTCGGAGGCTACACCTGGCCCAGCGGCAACACCTACCAGGGCTACTGGGCGCAGGGCAAGCGGCACGGGCTGGGGGTGGAGACGAAGGGCAAGTGGATGTACCGGGGGGAGTGGTCGCACGGTTTTAAGGGGCGCTACGGGGTCCGGCAGAGCCTGTGCACCCCCGCCCGCTACGAGGGCACCTGGAGTAACGGGCTGCAGGACGGGTACGGCGTGGAGACCTACGGGGACGGAGGTGAGCGGCGTCGCGGGCGGCTCCGCGAGTGTGCCCGGGCTCTGAGCGGCTGCGGGAGGCGGGGAGGACGCGAGCGCACGTGCCGGAAACCCGCCAAAACACCTGGGCCCCCGCGGCCCGCGGAGGGGCTGCTCTGAGCCAGCTCTCTGGGCGCGCAGCGGCCGCGCCGGGGAGGGGAGCGAGGCGCGAGCACACCTGGCCGGCGCGGCGCGGCGGCCGGGCGGGAGAGGGGACGCTGTCACTTGAGCCCGTCACATTACGTTCCTGATCCCTCCCTCTCCCGGCCGGGTTTGAAATCGCCACTCCTGTGGAGTTAGTGAGCGATCCGGGCTGGTGAGACTGCCGGTCGGTGCTGACCGTCCCCGGGTTGGTTTCACGTGGAGGCTCGGATTTCGCTCCTGGTCCTCTAGTAGCCTAAAGATAGAAGGCAGAACCCCTATAACTAGGATGTTGGGGAACTGAATCTTATTTAGTGTGCATTTGGAAACCTTCTAAGCAAGTGGGATTCACGGAATTGGTTTTCTCTTCCCAGTTTTCAACCGGTTCCTTAAAGTACTGGTCTTCGATTAAAAGAATAGCAGCCTTAACTGATCTGGACTCTTTGGACAAATTACTGGAAAGACATTTTAGAAATGGGCAAGTGTAGTTTTTTTGTTTTTGTTTTTAATTTTGTTTTAATACAGTTGAAAAGTAGTTGTCCCTATGGGGCTAAGTTAGCAGCTTCAGTACCTTGCTCCTGAGAATGGTAGTACTGAATCACTGATTTGTAGTGAGGTCTTTGTCCCAAACAGTAAGCCTGGCTGTGAACAAAAATTGCCTTACTTTAATAGTTAACAAAATTTGAAAAGCAACTCTGTTTAGACTAGTTCCTTTTTCTAATTAGGAAAATATACAGTATTGAAACGTGTCAAAACTTGATAAATTTCTTTAATACAAAGCTGAGAAAGATGAATGGCTTATGTTTTGGCAAGGTACATTTTCTGACAAACATAATCATATCTAATTGGAAACGGTTGTAGGAGGCGATGTCACCTTTTGGAGTGAAGCAGCTCAGAGCTGGAGGATATTAAAGGGATCTAATTAAGAGTTTCAACAGCCCACTGCAACCCCAGTTATTCCATTGCTTACATAAAAGCTTATACAATTTATACACTTCACTTACTCAGAACACTTGGGCTGTGTTTCAAATGCAAAACAGCAGAATGGTAGGATTTTCTAAAAAGGATATCTTTTCATCCTACAATGTAAATAAAGGGTATGTTTCTTGTGGATTAAAAGAAAAAAACTTTACTACTTTATTGTAGGCTGTTTTGAGTCCTAAGTTCAATATTAGTTAATCAGGCCTTAAATGTTCTAAAGGGGCATAAAGTGCCTTCATTGACAATCCTATAAATGTTCGTTTATAATTTTACAGGAAGCCCCAGCTTCCAAAAAAATTCCATGCTCAAGAGAGGAATGCAAATTTTTTTAAATGGTCATTTCATAATATTTAAAGAACATGCATAGTTCAGTTTGGGAAGGTTAAAAATACCCTTTTAAAAGTAAAGTAAAAAGTAACTCTTTAAAAGTTATTACTCATTAAATCTCTTGGTTCAGAGTATTCATTATACCAAGTAATCCAAATATATATAGCACAGTAAAGGCTGGCTATGTGTGCAAGGAAATCCTCAGACTTTAGGGATAATCTGTCTTCTGTTTTAAAGTTTTCTGAAAAATTTTAATTTTGGCAGTGCCACAGTACTGTGGTTTTCTTTTTCTACAAAAAAACCCCACTAATGTGTTATATTTAGGAGGAAAAATTAAAAATCACTTTTAAATATCTACTCTTGGCTAGTTAACTTTTTTTTTCTCATATCACTTCATTAGAAACTCCTTGCTCATGAAAGTACATTGCTATGACTTATTTCGTAACAAGATTTTTGGCCAGACAGGAATAATACTTTCCCTATTCTCACTAAAGAGTGAGCTTGTTTTTGCTTACATTTTCCATGCCACTACATGTCTGTCCCGATACAGTCAGGTTAGGGACAGGCTGACTCCATGTCTTTTGTAGTGACATGAAGCTAATGGAGGACAAGAGGGAAGAAAAGTATCACGATTCATTTTATTAGTAGTTGTGTGTGAAGTGTTGCTGAGCTAGAACCCCCGAATGTTAATTAAAAATAAAGTAGTACTATGCTCATGAAATACAAGCCAAGGTGCCCAAAATTTTGGGTGCAAACTCTGATCTGCTGCACTTTGTTTTTTCAGTTGTCATAAAATGACTGAAATAGAAGCATTGTTTTGGTAACTACATATTTGCATATAGCAAATTTATAGTATATAAATTTAAGTTTGCCACAGAGCAATCCAAATTCGAAACTCCTACATTGAATCCCTTCCACCACAAGATCGTGCAGTCAAGGCTGGATCTGGGCCGGAGGGTTATTAGCTCAGTGGTTCGGCACCTGCCTTGCAAGCGCAAGGTCCTGAGTTCAATCCCCAGTAACCACATATAATGCTGGGCGTTGAGACATGCCCACCAACAATCAACACTGCATACCACAATGCCGGACGTGGTGGTTCACGCCTATAATCCCAGCACTCAGGAGGCAAAGACAGGAGGATTGCTGAGTTCGCGGCGGCTTGCCCTGGGCACCATAATGAACTCAGGGCCAGCCTGAACTACAAAGCGAGACCCTGTCTCAAAAAGCAAAAAAAAAAAAAAAAAAAAGGCTGGATCTAAAAAATGAGCGCCCAGAGAATCCAATTTAAAACAAGACCTATAAAAATAATTTTACACTCGTGAAATATGGCTCTAGATTTTAAGAATCAAGAACTAATTTATTCTGAGCAGCAGGAAAAAGTTGGAATCCACCTGCTGCATAGAGAAATACACATTTTTCCCCTATGTTCATTGACTAAATGAAACCTATTTTAAATTTCAGATGAACTAGAGTTTGACTATAGTTTCTAGCAGTGCCATAAAGAAATTCTTTTATGTACTGTAATTAAACCGGAGAATTAAATAGGGGAATGTGGCCAGAGTTGGTACTCTCAATCCCTTTCCCTATCTGAGAGTTAAGCAAAGATTTAAACTGTCTAACTATTGCTGTTGCTTTAAACAGCCTGGATTTTCAAATAGTACTTTGAAAATTCTAAATACTGGTCTTAATTCTGCAGATGCTAGTTAAGGGAACTCGCTGTGGATTTTTTCATGAGTTTTAAACACTTAATGAAGATGTTATGGACATATTTTAAAAGCATAAATACTTATATCTACCAGCATCTTTACAAATTGTTCTAGCAAAATAAACTTGCCATTATGTAGAAAAAGTTGAAAGATGATTCTAGCACTTTTAAACTAAGAAAAGCATTAAAAATGTGTGTGTGTAAGTATGTGTAAGTTGGGATGCCTACCTTTTACCCTATAATTTAGATTTTATATAAGCAAAGGGAAGTATCAGCTGCCTTTCCTGTTGAGGTAGCAGTGTTTAGAGATACCTAATACTCAGTAGGAAGCTTCTTACCCAGAAATGCTTTCTGTAACTATCTTAGCCTTTTAGGTTTATCTTTTAGAGAAAGGTGTGGCCTAATCAACTCCAAGGTTCACAGGCATCAGGTTAAAACTTCACATCTATTGAGAATATGACATTCATAGTACCAGGCCCAGACTGTGACAAGTCCACTCACTGTTGCTCTATTTTTGGCTGTTTATGTGGCATAAGTATTTCAGAATGAACAGAAAGAGAAAGTTGTCTTGGAATTTATCCACATGTGATTTGAGAGCCATTAAATTTTATCATTTAATGTGCAATGAAATAATCAGCCTGTGCTTTCACAGTGCTATAAAATCACTAGCATTATTGTTCAGTATATTTAAAGTGATAGATCTTGTGCATTGGAAACCTGTGCATGATGGCACAGTGTATTGAATGTATTGCATCCCATGCATGGGGGGTATGCTTGTGGTCATACAAAGCTCAGAGTAAATTTAAATAATCAGAAATGGAACAAGGTTAACATAATCATGATTCATTTTCAGTGACATTGTGAGTTTTGAATAACACAGAGGTGATTACATTTTGAAATTCCCAGATAGTTGCTTTTGAGGAATAGTACAATGTAATAATTTGCCTTTAGTTAAAGCAATGACCTCAGCTTTGAAAATTGTAAAATCCCTTATTTAATCTTCCTTCAAGGCTTATTTTAAAAACTGTACCAAATTATTTTTTAAACACCTTTATTTTGTAGAAGAACTTACTGAAATAAGTGCTACTAAAGATATCCTGTTCCTGAAACTCAGATACATCTTTGGTCAGAGCTGAAGACCAAACAGAAAGGTTTCCTCTTCATTTCAGTTTTGTCAAGGCCAAAGCATTGTACTCTTATTAGCTATGGTAGATAATCCTGATCATTAAGACACAGAGAGCACAGGACACACAAACTTGAGAGCTTGTGAATTTTGTGTTCTTTTGTGAAGTAATTCCTCCCTTCAGGGTGCTTCCAGTCAGTACTGTGATTCATAAGGCAGGAAATGCTGGAAACATCCATAAAGAGAATGGTCAGGAGAAAGAAATTTACCAAGTAATGTACAAAACTTCACCTTTTCCTTAGAAGCACAACAGTGTGAAATTGCCCTTTTTTAAAACTGATTGTGGTTTAGTAGAGGCAAGGTAGATACTATATTTATCAGATCACTCTTATCATTCACGTCCAAATGTTAGTCCTTTAAATGGTTTTTCCCCACCTAAAAAGCACACAGTGAATGTAACAGAAAATCTAGGTGTATTCCATTTGGCCATTCATGATTCATCTATTCAGATCTGTTGATAGTTTTTTTTTTAGAGTCATGTATTCTAATCAGTAGTTTATATTGGATAAGCTTTAAATTGACAGACACAAAGCTATTGAAAGAGACCAAGAAAAGACTATGATGAGTGGGGTGACCACATTATAAAAATCATACTTATAGGACATACTTCTACCCTGCTCTTTCAAATTGAATTCTTTATTGGTATATTTTATGTACACATTGTGATCACACTCCATGTTGAGAATTTGTATCAGTATATGACACAACTTAATTCTAATTTTTCCCATTCCCCTGCCCCCACTACAACCATCTCTTCCTCACCCCCTATACACATACGCTTTGTTCCTTTCTTAACATCGTATTTTTCTTTCACCTCATTACAATAGTTTTAAGCCTTGGTGCTGGTTGGAATCTTGATGTCCCTAAAAGTCATTTTTAGAGCCTTTTTTTGAAAAGGCTAAATTGACAGAATTCATTTCATCTTTTTCGTGCTGCCCTCGTTAGGGGCAGTTTTGATGTGTTCATTTCGGGGGAAGCTGTTTCCTAATGACGACTTTTTGTAGTGGGAATGTATGATCAGTACCGTGTAGGAATACGGATGAGGTCTTCGATGAAAAGCAAACATTAGACTATTGGGAAGCCCTGTGTAATTACAGGATAGCCAAAGGCCACACTCACCAGATGGGGAGCCCCACGCGGAGAGAAAGTAACCCCGGGCTGGTGGGGCGTGTGCCCAGGCTGCGGCCATGTCACTCGCGCCCACTCACGCTCGCCCTCTCGTGCTCTCCCGAAGGTACCTACCAGGGTCAGTGGGCCGGAGGCATGCGGCACGGCTACGGCGTGCGCCAGAGCGTGCCCTACGGCATGGCCACCGTGATCCGCTCGCCCCTGCGCACCTCCCTGGCCTCGCTGCGCAGCGAGCAGAGCAACGGCAGCGTTCTGCACGACGCGGCGGCCGCAGCCGACACCCCGGCCGGTAGCCGAGGGGGCTTCGTACTCAACTTCCACGCGGACGCCGAGCTCACTGGCAAGAAGAAGGGCGGTCTCTTCCGCAGGGGCTCCCTGCTGGGAAGCATGAAGCTCCGCAAGTCCGAGTCCAAGTCTTCCATCTCCAGCAAGCGCAGCTCGGTCCGCAGTGACGCGGCCATGAGCAGAATCAGCTCCAGCGATGCCAACTCCACCATCAGCTTCGGTGACGTCGACTGCGATTTTTGCCCCGTGGAAGACCACGTGGACGCCACCACCACGGAGACCTACATGGGCGAGTGGAAGAATGACAAGCGCAACGGGTTCGGCGTGAGCGAGCGCTCCAACGGCATGAAGTACGAAGGCGAGTGGGCGAACAACAAGAGGCATGGCTACGGCTGCACGGTGTTTCCCGACGGCTCCAAAGAAGAAGGAAAATACAAAAATAATATTCTGGTCCGTGGAATAAGGAAGCAGCTCATACCCATAAGAAATACAAAAACTAGGGAGAAGGTGGACAGAGCCATCGAAGGCGCACAGAGGGCAGCCGCCATGGCGAGAACCAAAGTGGAAATAGCCAACTCAAGGTATGTGAATGCGGAGTGGGTGGTTTTGCCCAGGCTGGTGCTACGGAGATTGGAATGCTATATCTGTTATTCTGCTGGTGACCTTCCCAAGTAGGTTCCTACATGTGTCCACCCAAGAAAAGTGGAAATGATTGATCCCAGTAGAAAGTCAGACGTGTACCTGCACTTGCTCAGAGACTTCCTCTTGCCAAAAAATATTGAAGGTGCAATGAGCCACCTTACTATTCTGAATTACTTTCCCAGTATCTTACAACGTAATGGACGTCGTATAGGCCCTGTTGCCCATCTTCTGAATCTAGAAAGCTATATTTTTCAGAGAAAGACCTTTGAAATACTATCACAGAAAGTTCTGTGCTTGTTTGGGGTGCCAGAAAGAAAATATCCCTCTAACATATCTAGTATTATGTATTTTTATTCTGACAGTTGGGCAAATGTAGAGCTCTTCCTATAAAATAATCTTGTCATAAATTTCAGCATGTTTATTAAAGCCTCTTAGGTGAAGCTGTTTTTTGTTTGCTGGCTTGAGACGGGGTCTCGCTTTGTAGTTCAGGTTGGCCCTGAGCTTACTACGTAGCCCAGGCAAGCCTCGAACTCAGCAATCCTCCTGCCTCTGCCTCCCGAGTGCTGGGATTACAGGCGTGTGGTATGTAGTATTGATGGCTGGTGGGCATGAGTCACAGCGTCCAACATTGTATATGGTTATGGGGATCGAACTCAGGACCTTGCACTTGCGAGGCAGGCACCGGAACCGCTGAGCTAAATCTCTGGCCCAAGTTGAAACTGGTTTTGAGAAAGGCACTGAGCTCTAGCTATAGCAAAACTAAAAGGTTACATGAGAAAATGTATCTTATATTGTTTAAAACAACTGCCACCCTCCCTGGGAAAGGCAGAGACTGGGCTCAGGAAAATGGCTGCATGGTATGCAGGGAAGATTAGGTCACTGGTGTGTTCAAAAGAAAGGGGTTGGGGGAACCTGACATGGACAGATGGGATTCTCACTGTGCCAAGCCTGGAAGAAAGTAGAGCAGTTGAGAGGGCTGTGAATATTAGAAAGACAAGGGGGGGGGGTGTGTGGGCTGTTTGAAATTTTACCACTCAGAGCAGAATTTACCACTAAGACCCAGAAAAAGAGATAGTAAAATCTATTGGGAATAGAATTTTATTAGGGGCAATGTCGTGTGTTAGACAAAAAGGAAAATGAATCACTGTATGTGAAAATTGTATTTTAAGTTCCTGATTCAGTAATGCTCTTCTGTAATATTGGCCTCTCTTTGAAACTACAAAATATTAGAATATCTTTTCAGGTTTTCATTCTTAGCATTGAATTAACAAGCACCTATTCTGGTTGAACAATACGAAACTTCTGAATTTTTTGATAGACCCAAAAGCAGCAGTTTTATGCAGTTCAGTTTAACACATTGAGACCTCTGGAGTACCTTTGGGTTTTTTTCCCCATGCTCCTATTTTAGGGCCACCTCTGTACTTCTGAGTGTCTCCAACATTAATTTTAAAGTAGAAAAGGTTGCGTTTTTACATTATTTTGAGATTTTTATATTGAAAGTCCTCAGCTTTTCCTCTTCATCCCAAAGGAATCCTTTTTTTTTTTTTTTTTTTTTTTT